>APFE030603594.1:7187-25979 GCA_000404065.3 Pinus taeda
GAAGCAAAATCGGTCATGAACCGAGAAGTGAAGGAGCCACTGCTAATTAGGCCAGAAATAGAAGACCCGGTGACCCTCATCTCGACACATAAACAATTGGCTACATTCCCCACAGCTTCTCTAAGGTGGATGGACAAACAGACCCAAGCTATTGCCCACTTTGAGGATATGGAAAGGCTGTTGGGGGACAATGCTGCTCATGCTTGTCAACATAGATGGAATACCCTGGGCCACAGCTTACAAATCCGGGAATACCATACACCCATCCGGATGAGGGAAGCTTTGGCAAGGGTTGCCCTTTACAAGAAATCGGTTCAAAGCGTCCAAGTCAACTGGATTGGCCTTAAACTCAGCCCACCACTACTACTGGGTTTGACTGAAGGCAATTCAAAAGAGAATGATGGTCAACAATGGGCAGAGGTAGATAGAACAACAGGATTTCACACCCGCAGGGAGGACACTACCATGGAGCCTTGGGATGCCAGTGAAGTAGTGAGAGCCATGAAAGATGAGGACTTGGATTGATTTGCTCAAGGATGAGCAAATGGTTCAGCTGGGGGGTGATGATGAGCCCCAATTTTGGTACAATTTGGGCTCATTTTGGCCTATTTTACTTGCTCAAACCATTCATTTTTATTCGCTTATGCATGCATTTCTTAGTTTATTCATGTTTTTTGTAGGAAGAAGGTTAGACACTTTATCTACGTGACTAATGGATTATGATTCCAGGTTTTGGCATTAAAAAGGGAGGAAGAGACAACGAAAAAGGGGATAGGGAGACAATGAGGTGGCACTGCTGATTTTGTGGAGAGATGTCCACGGTCTTGGGACATTCCTCGTGATTCCCACCAAGAACTCTGAGCTCCAATCCATATCCCCTCCGAGCTCAAGAAGCAGCCAGATGTCCTACATGAACAGCAGTCATAAACTGTTCTACAAGAACAGTAGTTATGACTGCCCTACAGGATCCGCAGTTAGACTCTAGTTGGATAGCCGAGCTCCTAAAATCAAGGGCACTTGGTGGATCATCGTTTTTGTATAAATATGAAGGCCATTAGCCTTAGATAGGTTGTTGAAACTCTCGTATTGCTATTGTAATTTTGGAGCACAGTTCAGTTTTCGTTCCTTTTTGTAAGCCACTTTGGCATGACATCAGATTATGAATAAAGAAGGCAGTTTATGATCTAGTTCTGAGTTTCTTAGGAGACTATAGCTCTCAGGTTAGGGCCCAACCTGAGAGCCATAGATCCCCTCTGCTGTAGTGTTGTTTCCATTTCATTTCCAGCACTTTAAGTTTTCGTTTGCACATGCAATTTGAATTCCAGTTTGGTGATTTTGTTTTCTTATGAGTAGGATAGATTTTGCTTATGGTACAGTTGTTTCCACTTGCTTAGTGTAGCAGAGGATATATACTATCAATTGGAGCTCCAGCAAAACAGTTGTTAAGGCTCACTGCCATCTCTCTTGAAGATTGGGGTGCAGTCCATAACTAGCCACCAAAAACACGCATTACTTTACTTGATGATTGTTGCAATACAGTCACGGTTTTGATTAGATGCTTCCTTGTCATTCACACCTGCACACATACTTTCATCACAGCCTCATACATATTTCTCTTCGTGTTTTGGATTGCTGTTCATTGAATTCATGGCATAAGTAATTTAGGTTGATGCATTTTCGGTTTGGTGACAGTCATAATCATTTTTTTCATTTACACTCCTCTTTCTCGTTCCATTACCATCTCCTCCATCTTGATCACGCATGCAAACATATCTCCTCGACCTTCACTTCGTTCTGTCCTCTCCCAAAGTCTTCCACTCCTCACGTAACCTCATCTCCTAACCTTTCATTGACATAACCCTTTACCTTCAACATACTCCCTACACCCATTTCCCATCTCATTCCTCCACTTCTGATCCATCACCAGCCTTATCCCTACCTCACATATCTCTCCCTACCATTCCATCACTTCTCCATCGCTTCAAACCTCCACAGTAGGTCATCCTGTAGCAGTTTAGAGACATCCTGTAGAAACCTCTGAGTATCCTGTAGGATCCCCTGCAGACATCCTGTAGGAGGCCATTCACTCGGTTGCTGAGCTTATGAATGTGGAAAACCTCTGTGGATGGATGCTAAGGGTCCATAGGGACCTCACCTAGCCTCCCCAACCTGTCCCACGCTTTCCTTCCTTCTCCATCCCATCTGCACAACCAAACCCCGATTAGCACACAATCACAATCATCCCATTCACTTAAAGGAAAAATACAAAAACATGTCTTTTATGATGCAAGTAGTTTGGATCCATGCATTTTCACTTATTAGAGGTAGTAGCAGCATTGGTAGAAGTTTCATTCACATTCTTTGCATTATAGAAGTTAGACTAGTCAAATTAGGGTTTCCTAGGTTTACATGCTTTGATTTTCTTTCAGTTCATTTTTGTCAAGTAGATTAGTTTCTTTGAGCTAGCTTTCGTCCATCATTGATGGAGCTTCTTCTGTGAGCCCATAGGAGTTGGCTTGAGCCCTAGCGGACTTGTGCTAGCTGACCAAGTGACAGCTGCGACAAGAGCTAGTACTTGTGCATACAGCACCGTCGCTTCCAAGTTTGTACGAACTACCGGGTTGATAAAATGAGAGACAGGAAGCCCCAGGAGTTGTAGCATTATTTCTACAATACTGGAGCTCACCACTAACTCAGGTTCAGAGTTAGTTTTTCCAAACACATCCCTACACTACTAGCCCTTTTGGCATCAATCCAAGGAGCGCGGATTGAAGTCTCACCCGAAGCAGTATGGGGAGATGCTAGAACCAAGTTTCCACACCCAAAGATCATTGTAATGTTTTTTTATGTCTTGAATCTACCTTTGCATAGATCAATAAGCCTTTAAGGCTTATCAATATAACTCCCTTTAATCAGCCTCTAGACCTTCGCGAATATCTACGACTATTGTTCGCAGACCCTGAATAGGTGGATCAACTAAAAAGATGACTTATAACCCAGTAATTACTCAGATTGGCTTAAGTGTTCAATAACTTCAACATACAACAAGATAATCTTCGTGTAAAGTCGCACATCAATACAATATTATTTCATAAACTGATCATTTATCACAATATAAATGCAGTCATGGAAAACAGAGTAAGCAGACAAAACACATGAATTTCTGGAATAGTCTCTTTATTAATACTTCAGTTATGCTTATAGACTCAAGACTTTCCTGTGCACTCAACTATAGGGGTCCGTGCACTCAGCTATGGACTCTACTCTAGGCTTTTGCACACATAGCTATAAAGCCTTTCTTCTACTCTAAGACTTCTACGCTCTTCCTCTTACTGACCCATTACATTCATCTTCCTCTCTATCGATTGCCTTAGACATCCTAAGACACACCTATTTATACAATCCCATGCTCCTTGAACCATGGGTAGATCTTCAAAATCAAACTCAACTTACATAAAAGAAGGGTAAAACCCTTCATGACACTTTAACTATCTACACACTTCGCGACCACAACTTGCTGATAATTTACATTTTATACAACAAAACTTGGTATTTTCCCCCAAAATTGACCCTAGGGGGCCCCATCCCAACAAACGTAATGCAAATTGAAAAGAAAATTTTGAAAAATAAGCTAAAACAGATGTTCAATGACATTTTTCAATGATTTCCACAGAAAAACAACACTTAATTGATCAATAAAACCAGTATCCCAATGACACAAATAAGCAGCAAGTGATGACCAATTAACCAAAATCCCTAGAACTCAATCCAATTTTCACTTATAGTACTTCAAAGCCAATGAGACAAATTTCACAAATTAATGAGACAACCTGACAAAAAACTAACAAATCCAAGCACATAGGATAGGGAAAGACCTCAGAGGTTAAGACACACTGAACCGTATGAAAGAAACCCTAAATTTCTCAAGTTTCAAGGATCAATGTGACTGTTATAGTCAAACATATGCTGACAAGGGTTTCATCGCAACTTTTATTAAGGAAAACATGCTAGCAGCATGACTATTCCAGGCAAAAATGTGTTGGACGAGAAATATCAGGAAAAATAAAAAGAATTTCAAAGGGAAGTTCAGCCTTAACACTCTAAAGTATTGACCACTCTAAGTGTAGACCTATACAGAATCTAAACGATTGATAATTCAATGGTTGACCAAACTGATCAAAAGACCAATCGAAGAAAGTGTTTGAAAAAGTTAAAGGATCATGAGTGGAGTTTCCATTTTGGTGCGAAGACAATCCCTTCTGCAAACAAAATAAATCTCTCTTGTCCTATGAGAGGATTTAGCAACAAACTAGACAAAATAGTATAGGATTTCCTAGTTTATGTTGAAAAATGAAAAGTGAGAGAGAGAAACCTACCTCACTTTGATGCTAAGCACTCAACGTTTGATGATGATCTCGATCCCTTAGCTTTCAGGCTCGTTCCTCACTATTCCTTTTATCCAAATACTTGCAAGAGAGATCAAAAGACAACAATAGATAAAAGAGCATACATAATCTAATTCAAGGATAAACTACATGATAGATTAAGGAACATCATGCTAAATGACTAAAGATGTATGCACTTATGGAAAGTAAACACTAGATGTATTTGTTAATGAATAAAAAATGGAAGCATACAACCATTGGCTTGATGTTGGAGACCTCCTTTGTAGTGGATCTCCAAGTCCAATCTAAGACCATTCAAGCACTTCTTCTCCTTAGTTAGATGGGCAACATTTGGGCATAGTTTTAGCATAGGAATGTAGGCAAGCAATGACCAACCATTTGGAGATGGAAGGTGTCAATGTTTGTCAGTCCTTCCAGTCACCAGTGATCAAATGTGCTCTTTCAAAGTTTTTGTTAGGGTTCTAGGTCAAGCTTTTTATGGTTTTAGTAGGTCTTCAAATGATCCGAATGAAAATGGCATCAACCCATGGTATTCATCCACCCATGGAATTTGCCCATGGTATTGTAAGTGGCATCCACCCATGGTATTTATCCACCCATGGTATTCATTCACCCATGGAATTGACCCGTGGTATTGTACCTGAAAAATACTATAAGTAACAAGTTGCATTTCGTAAAAGGACAATTTGTCCGCCACAATGTAGCTTTTACAATTATCCTCTATTTTAATAAAAAGTTTCTTTATGGTTTTATTTACTGTGTATTCTCTCATTTTATTTCTGGCATTGCTTTAGATCTTGGGAGCCATCCCCCCAAGATCCATTTCAATTTTTTTTTAGATCTTGGGGGCCTTCTCCCAAAATCTGGATTAGTGGTATTAGAGCAAGTTATGATTCCATGGAAATAAGGGTTTTATGCATATTTTAGTTTAAATTTTTTCAATAATATTCAACAAACTTTAGGCATGTGTACGTCCTCCACGAAGCATTTTCTTGGGCCAAGTGGGAAGAATTTTTCTTTTTTCATTTTTTTGCAGGAATGTTTTTTGGCGGCGCCTTTGCAGATCCGATATGAAATTTTTTGTGAAAAATTAAAAAAAAAAAAAAAAGATATGGATTCATTGTGAACAAATACCCAAATTAAAAAAAAAAAAATTGGCTGAATCAGAGTCCAGATGAGGGATATATCACTGATTTAAAATCAGCTATGTTGCAGAAATGTTTCTGACAGAAATTCGTGGATGGAGGATCTACTATCTATTTTATGCCGTTTTGGTACAACATTTCATCAATCTGATTCTATATATGAGCTCCTCTCAAAAAATTGTTCAATTTAAAAAAAAAATGGGTCGAATCAGAGTTCGGATGTGGGAGATATCACTAATTTAATATCATCTATTTTTCAGAACTTTTGTGACAGTGGAAATGTTGCAGTGCAAATCTCAGATTCTAGAGTGTCCAAATAAGAATTTCCAACACATTTGAAGATGAAAAATGGTCCTTTTGTTTCCAACAACATGTTATAATAAATATTCTGAGTTATATTGACTGAGTTATGTCCATTTTAATTTTGGAGCAGCGATCAAAGCGGGTTCCCTTTGGAGACATGCCCTCCCACCCCGCTTTAGTACGCACACTTCACATTCATCAGTTTCAGCATAGAATAATTTAGCTTGGGTTCTTTCGAGATGTCCCTCCTACCCCAGGCTATGTAGGCACCTACTACTTCATCAACAACCAACATCACGGTTATGAGTCAACTGCACAAAATCCTTGTCATCGAAGTCCATTTACTAGGCTACACACTGTTAGTACCACAATTGTTCACAAGCATTACAGAGTATCTCTATCCTCAGATCTTCATTTTTCATGGCTATGGGTCATCCACAAACTCACACTTCATCGAAGGCCATTTTCTAGGTTGCATACTATCAGTATCATAGTTGATCACAAGCATTACATGGTATCTCTATCCTCAGATCTCTGTTAATCATGGTTATGGGTCATCCACAAACCCACACTTCATCAAAGTCCATTTGCTAGGATTCACATTGTTAGTATCATAGTTGGTCACAAGCATTATAGGATATCTCTATCCTCAGATCTTTGTTCATCATGGTTATGGGTTAACCACGTAAAACCCTTCTCTTCAGTGGCTCTTCATATTCAACAAAGGCTTCGCAGGAGGGAACTTCACACAATGGGGACCATTGCTTCTTAAGGAGGGAGGAATGATCTGAATGGAAAATGGCATCAACCCATAGTATTCATCCACCCATGTTATTAATCCACCCATGGAATTTACCCATGGTATTGTAAGTGGCATCCACCCATGGTATTTGCCCATGGTATTGTGACATCCACCCATAGTATTGTGACATCCACCCATGGTATTCTTTCACCCATGGAATTGACCCATGGTATTGTAACTGAAAAATACTATAAGTAACAAGTTACATTTTTTTAAAAGGACTGTTTGTCCACCATAATGTAGCTTTTACAGTTATTCTCTGTTTTAATAAAAAGTTTCTTTATGGTTTTATTTACTGTGTATTCTCTCATTTTCTTTCTGGAATTGCAATTTTTCAGATCTTGGGGGCCACCCCCCAAGACCCATTTCAATTTTTTTTTAGATCTTGGGGGCCTCCCCCCAAGATCTGGATCATCAAATAAAAAAATTTGATCATTGGTTGGTGTGTCTAGGTCATTACTAATCTCTCCATTCTCATGGTCAATTAATTCTATCATGGTCAGGTCATCATTTCTCAATAGTGTGTCTTGGTCATCATCTTGCTCATCATTCCAATACGTCAGGCAAACAATAGTCATAATTTCCACCTAGGTCATCATCAAAGAGAGTAGTAATAGGTATAAATGATCTATTGGGTTCCTAAAGTACATTTTATCCTTTATGAAGATATAATACTGCATACTTAAATGTCAAAGTTGTTGCACACTATATTTTTTTTCATATTCTCAAGAAGATCAATGATGTCATGTCATGACATATGCAAAAAAGTGATTTTAATCTTATAAAAGGCCATTCAAACATTTCCCTACTCATTTCCTTTGTATCAAGATCTTACCTATCATCGAATGCCTTCCAATCAACCTCAGCATCGAACTGCACCCTCAAAGGCGTTTTTTCTCCCTCCACGTTGTGTTTTCTCTTTTACATTGTATTTTCAGTTTTGGGAGAAAAGGAGCACCTCCAAGGGTTTTCATCAGCAAGAAAGGTTTCTAGCATCATTCATACAAGTAAGTGAAAGTCTACAGGCACTTGCTTTGATCATTTATTCCAACATTTTAGTGGGGAACCCTCTTCTAGGGTCCATGCTACGTTTTTGTGGTTTAGCACTCTTGTTTGATTTGAAAACAGTAAAACCTAGTTCCCTACTCATTTTTCCTCTTATTAAAGCTAAAATCCCCTACCCTAAGCTTTCATTACCCCTCGTTCCTCATTTCCCTAATTCCTAGACCTAACCCTAGCTACTACGCTGCGTTTTTGGCAGTTTTAGGGTTAGGATTGTGTTTAAATTCCCTACAAAAATCACTTCACTATTTTCATCATTTTCCACCTCCCTACCTCCCCAATTTTTATTACCCACATATCTCTTCCCTAACCCCTTCATTCCCTCACCTAAATATACTAATCCAAATCCCCTCCTCCCTTTAAAAACTCTATTTTTCGCATCTCTTACACTAGGGTTTTTCTTTGCAATTGTAAACAATGTAGGGAGGAGAGAAGCCATAGAACAAAGGAGGTCAAGTGTAAAGGTTTGAGCCACTTGAGACTAAAGAATTGAGATCTTCAGAATTTTCCAGACAATGTTTCCCAAAGGTGGGTTGTTTAGGGTTTTGTGAGGAAATTCAAAAAGTAGGATATCATGACAAGTTAACCAATATTTTTGCCACAAACCTTAGGAGTGACAAGGTCAAAATTGCAGGGTTCAACTTCATCATTTCAACTGAGGCCATAGCTACAACTACATGGATACCAAATAGTGGAGAAAAATGGTTCAAAAACTCAGATTTTGATGTTATAAACTATAAATATTTCACAAAAATTCAGTATAAAGAGGCTCCCAAGAGTGTTTTTCCTTTTGGATTGTTGCTTGAAAAGTTTTCTCCATGAATGAAGTTCATTATGAGATATTTTACATGTGAGGGAAGGTTTTCAACAATGTATAAGTATCATATCAGATTATTGATGCACTTCACCGGTGTAAAGCCTCTCAGCCTACCTCACTACCTCTAGAGAAATTTAGTTAAGATGGCAAAGAAAGTGAAAAATAGAAAGGGTGATCACCAAGCTAGTCTCTACCACCAGGCTTTAATTAAAATCATTGTCCTACATAAGCTTGAACAGATGAACATCTCTTGGGAAACCTTCATGCAGTCCACAATTTTTTTGCCTTCTACTAGTTAGCTTACTAGCCATAGTACACCACCAACATCATCCACACCAAGGGAGGTTGGTTCATCTAGTAGAGTTTGAGTGAAGAGGATGTGTAGCATAGAAATTACTCATACTTGCTCTTAGAGGAGAGGAAAGGGCCAAGCCTACTTCAGTTGACAGGGAAGCATTTACACATCACCATGAGACATCATTCCATGAGCATATTCATGAAAAACAAGGCAAATCATTGAAGCCACTTGTCATGGAGAAAGAGGCTAAGATTAGAGGTTTGAAATACAATTTGGCTAAAGTCAACTTCATGATTGCATTTTTGCAACAGAAAAATAGGCAACTCAAAGTGAATCAAATGCTAATGTCAAAACCTAGAATGAGTGTAGAGGATGAGCCAGGAAAAGGTAAGAAATTCATTGTTTTAGAGAAAATGGAGGACACTGAAGTTCAAGTCAAGCCAAATATTCTTAGAAGAAAGGGCATGAAGATGAAAGGAGACCAAATGAGTGAGCCATCTACACCTTTGGAGAAGCAAGACATTAACAAAGCCATTGAACATGATTTTGAGAAAAATAGGGAGTATTTAATGGATAAAGTTAATTTGGACTTGGAGAATCTCCTTAAGAGGGCCAACAGGGCCACCTACTTGCAAAGGTACATGGCTAGACATTATTACACCAGAAACATGGTTTCCCAAATCAGAATTGAGAACTTGAAGAGAAAACTAAGAGAAACCCTAATTCAGCAAAACAAGGGGGACAAGCTTGAGTTGTTGGCTGAGGCTTCATTCATAGATTGAAGAATAATTACCTAGCTCCAAGGAACAAATTTGAAACACTTTGAACAAATTTTGGAATTTTTTGAAGATATTGGGCATTTTGGAAATTTTACAAAGTTTTTGGACAGAAAAGGTAGTGTGCCCCATGCTACGGTTTTAATGGAGGCCTCTAAATCATGAAATTTTTTCATTTTTGGATTCCTTATGACCTAAAAATTAAAGTTATGTAACCGAAGATCCATGTCAGTAGCTTTTTCTAGGTCTAAAAGTCAAAAAGTACCAAAACAACACCTTTCTGCCATGCTTTTCAGAGGCACGCTATGTTTTTGGAGTAGCTACGAGAGAAATGGTTTTTGGAGGTCTAGAATTAGTCTTTTTTAGTTCTTGAAGATTCTATGGTGTAGGAGGCATGAAAATATTTCTCCAGCAATTTTCAGATCTTTATTTCGAGCTCGAGAACCCCTCCAAAAGTCACTTACAAGCAACATACTACGTTTTCTTCAAGCATGCTACGTTTTTGCCTGGAACTCATTTTTCTCAGTTTGCTCAATCCAATTTGAGTTTTGCTGATGTAATTTGTCATTTAGGTATTTTGATGATGAATTAAGGTGTAATTATGTTTTTCAAATTAAAAATTAAGTAGATTCATGCTTGTATAGGTTCTTATGGTCAAATGAATCAGTTTTGCACCAAATTGGGAGTTGGTTTCTAACCTCCCTAGTATTAGGTATGGTTCGAGATATTCTTGTAAGTAGTTCCTTGAATGTTGGATTCGACCCCTGAGAGGGGGAAACTGATATTTTGATCTATAAGTAACCCAATCTAAGTTAGAGAAAGGGTTGGACATCACTGAGTAGAACTCTTGGAGTTTGTATTCAATTAATTTTTTTACAAGAAATCAAAGGAAATTTGCAGTTGTTATTCAAGAATTCTTGTGTTGTGAGTTTGTGATAATTGTTTCTCTCTGTTATAGTTTTATATAAATGATAATTTTATATTCTTTCCATATCCATGCTTTTCAATGATTTTCCTAAGAGGTTTTAAACAAAATTCTTAAGTTTAAGCTCTGTTTTGTTAGGAACTTCATGTTTATGTTGCCTATCTTCTGATAAATGAATTCATGCTTGCTATGCTCATTTTTATGTTTGTTTTTCCACCCTACACTACATCGAAAAAACCCCAATGTATCACAAAGGAATACCTACCCTGCTCCTTTATATATCTTGCAACTTAAACCTTTGATATTTTGACCTAGTTCCCTGATTTTCACTCCTAATCCAACAAAACCATAAATTTCAAAACCCTAGAGGTGAACATATCTAGCCTAATATATTTTTCCCACTCTAGTAATATTTGGCTGTGAGCTTTATAGAGAGAGCCCTCTCTAGTTTAGTAGGGATAGTTATTGAACCCTAAGTGGTTTGAGGTTAGCTTTGTTGATCTCCTTTCTCAGCCTTGGAATATTGTGGAGGATAACAGAAGGGACTTGATTTATAGGAAGGGAGAGGGAGTTAGGGATCCACAAAAGAGGGAGGAAGGTACACATCTCAAGGGGAATAACCCTAAAGGTAGGATCAAGGACTCAAAATGGAAACTCAACCATATCTCTATCCAATAACATCCAACTCGTTGTTCTCAAAAATTCTAGTAGGCGAGCCTTCTCCTCCAGTTTAGGAAAGACTGTTAGAAGAGGTTCAACATGGGTTTTCATATCAAAATCTGCACTAACAGTGCTATGTCAACATGCTATAACAAGCCATCAGTACAGGCCAACAGTATTGCAGATTGTGCTAACCCTAAAAACTAGGGTTTCAGGCAAATTTCTCCAAAATTTTCTGAGGGCAGCTCTTCTTCTATTCTTTAGGGATGTTTCTGTATGTATTTCATGGTGAGTACACTTTGAAATTTTTCATCATTTTGACGCTTCAAGATATGGGACAGGAAGTGTGACAAATATTGTCTAACATGTGGTCAAAATATGACCCTAGGGCTAGCCCCATTGTTGGAGCACCTTCCACCTGGCACCTCTGACTTGGAGTGTTGGTCCTGTGGGCACACATATGACTCTGGGGTTGGCCCCAAAACTTTGCACCCATTTGTGAGCTCTCCGCGTGACCTACCTCCGTTTACATGGTATTTAGTAGGACCTTGGGATGGGGCTAATCCGTGAGCCCTTTGTCACTATGACTGCTGGTGGGCTCAAGTATTACAGCAATAATGCTGCAACTCCTGGGACTCCCTTCTTTACTTTTATCAACCCGGTAGTTTGTAACAAACTTGGAAGCGATGGTGCTGTATGCACAAGTACTAGCTCTTGTCGCAGCTATCACTTGGTCAGCTGGCACAAGTCCGCTAGGAGCTTAAGCCAACTTCGATGAGCTCTTAGAAGAAGCTTTTTAATTGATGGATGAAAGCTAACTCGAAGGAAGCTAATCTATTTGCGAAAAAGAGATTGAAAAACTGAAGGAAAGTGCAAACCCTAGCAAACCCTAATTCTACCAGCTAGTCCTGCTGCCGTAAAGAAGAGAATGCAAACTACTAAAAGAGATGCCATTACTTCTATGAAGGTAAAATACATGTGTATAGACTACCTCTATCTGAAGAAAACATCTTTTTGTATTTTTTATTAAGTCATTAGTTTCATTATGCATATGCTTTCACTGTTCTTTGACTGTGCAGGGGTGGATCAAGGAGGAGAAATGGTTAGAAGAGGTCGAGAAGGTTCAGAGAGGGTCTAAGGAGTCCCTAACACCCTTCCAGATGTTTTACAAAGTTTAGCTATCAAGAAACCTCATTTGTGAGCTTCTACAGGAAGTCTATAGGGGTTCTACAGGATGCTCAGGGATTTCTACAGGATGTTCAGAAATTTCTACAGGATGTTTAAAAATTGGATTTTGGAGGATGGGTGAGTGAGGGAAGATGCATGAATGGATATGGAGGTAGAATAGGGGTCTGACGTGGCCCAGGGACTGGTGGATGGAGTGTTGAGAAGGTGTAGAAGGCTAAATTGGCTCAAATAAGGCTGAAACAATGATTGCACAAAAAGGTAGGGTTACGTGGGAAAGAGGACAGATGTGAGACGAGGAACCTAGCTAGGAGATGGAACAGATGGCTCTCATGAAGCTTAGGTGGATGAAAGAGTGGTAGAGATGCTCCACACTGTGCACATTCAACTGAATCAACAAAGTCTTGCAAGTAATCAAAGTCCTAGCTAATCTAATCTAGCTAACAATAAAGTGAACGAACAACAGCTTTATTTAAATGAGAACCATATATATCAACTATGAAATGAGGAATTTTAGAGATCTGAACACATAACCAACTTCTGCAAATGAAAACAACACACTAATGATTGCGTGGCAAGGCAAACTAGTGTTTTTGTTTGGGACAACACAGTTACTTCAATTCCAGCCCTGATCCAATAAGGAAGAGGTGAAACCAAAAGTGTTTGTTGACCCTTTTCTGGAGCTTTTTTCCCTATTATTATCGTACCAATCTATTCTAAACATCTGAAGCATTATATTCATAAACAGTGACCTAGTTAATCAACAAAACTTAATCTGCCTAACAAAAATATGTTTGCAAATGCATAAAAGGAAAACAATGATGCGTAAAGGAAAGATAATAGTACATAAAGGAGGCCCTAGGCTCTCAGGTTGGGCCCAACCCTGAGAGCTATGGCTCCTATAGAAAACTTGTTGATATAAAATAGGACTGCTTATCATTATCAAAAAATAGTCATCAGTCAAAAGTTATGCCAAAATGGCTACAAGAGAACAAGGTGAAGGTGACAGCACTGTAGTGCAAAAAAAATGCAATGGTTTCAAAAGTCCCTTATGAAGGCTAAGGCCTTATCATTTATACACCACGAGGGCCCTAGCTGGCCTCCTAAATCTATGAGACTTGGCTGTCCAAACTGTTAGTAGGCAGTCCCTTTTCCAAAATCTTCTTGGCTGCCTTCAAGATCCGTTTTTGGTGGCCTTTGAGCTCGGAGTTGGGGGTGAAGATCTAGAGGAAGGTCTATTTAATGTCATAGACAACCCCCCTACAAATCCTCACCTCAAGCTTGGTTGTCATCTAGCCCATGATTGCTCAGTTTTGCTCCAACACGTGTCAAAAAAACCTGAAATAAGCACGTGTTAGCCACCTAGGAAGAGTGACCACCCTTATTCGTACAAATGACATGAACATACTAAAAAATAATGCATAAGCTATGAAAAATGAAGGATTGAACAAGGAATGAACAAGGATAATTAGGCAAAATGAGCCTAATAAGTTACCTAATTTGGGGCTCATCATCACCCCCCTGCTAAAAGGGTTTCTCATCCTCTGAGAAACTAGTCTAGCTCCTCGTCCTTAATTGCTTTGATCACCTCCCTCACATCCCAGGATTCTGAAGTAGTATCCTCTTCACTTTCATGGAATCTGATCTTCCTTTCCACCTCTTCCCACTGCTGATGCTCTTCCTCTTCTGTGCCTCCTTCTAACAATCCCAAAAGCAAAGGTGGACTTAACTTGAGGCCTATCCAGATGGCCTGGAGGTTCTGCATAGACTTTTTGTAGAGAGGCACTCGTGCCAAGGCCTCCCTCATTCTAGTTTAAGTGTGGTATTCCCTGATTTTGAGGCTGTGGGACAATGTGTTCCACCTACGGGTGCAAGCATGAACACAATTGTCCCCCAATAATCGCTCCATATCCTCAAAGTGTGCTATGGCCTGAGCCTGCCGATCCATGTACTCTAACAGAGCCTGAGATTTGGTTGCTAGGTGGTGGTGGGCAGATATCAATGTTGTGGGGTCCCCTGGCTCTACTCTAATTAGCACTGGTTCCTGTAGTTCTCGGTCTATGACATTTTTTACCTCTGTCGCTCTCTTTTCTTCATGGTTTAGCCATGAGGTCATTGCCATCAGCTGCATGTCACCTACTACTGTGTTGGGGTCCCATGAGGTTATGTTTGGAAGGGCCAAATTATGAATGTAGAATTCTGATAGCTTGGCCTTGTCTTCTGATGAACTGCTATTACATAATTCCATGAACTTTTGGGGGTTTCGATTTGGGTGATACCCCTCTCTGCCAACGTGTTGATTTGGAATTGCAGCCACTGATCCCTGAGGTATAGGCCATAGGATTTGGCCGAATGCCTACATTGCAGAGCTTCCATTGCCCAACTGCCCATGCAGGCTAGTTGTGCCTCCTTTTCTTGTATCTCTTGTTTTAGAGATTGTATCTCTAGGCCTGCCTGCAATTCCCTTTCCTGTAGTTGCCGGTTTAGTTCCTCAAGATTAGCTTGCATTCATTCTTTTCCCTTAGGATCTTCTATGGTGTCCTTGGCTACTGTGTCTTCTTCTTTCGTCTATCCTTGTAGCTGTAGATGCTGTCTAAGCAACTCATTCTCTTCTCATAGCTTGGCCTGTTGTGAGCTCTCCCCATGTCGTACCCTTGCCAAATCTCTTTAGGTATCCTTGAGCTTTTCCTTTAGAGGGCCTATATCTGCCACCCCCTTGGATTTAGCGATCTTCATACAAGTGTGGGTGTGTACTCTTTCTTCCCTTAGTGCTAGGAAAAGTGGCACTGTGAACTTTTGAGGAATGATTTACCTAGCCTCTAAGAAGTTATAAAAAGAGCCCAGGCTAGGCTGGGGGCTTGGTTCCATAATGGTATCGGTCTCCTCCTCCTCCTGTGATGACTTGGCCGCTCTTTCCTCCATCTATTCAGTCTCTTTCAGCCTACCCAAAGTTTCCTGTAGAGCATCCTCGGCATCCTGTAGAGAGGCCTCCGAGTTCAATTTCTCCATCCTTTCCTTCCATGTGGATGTCTTCGGGCTCCCCCGCTCATAAGTGATGGATGCCTTGGAGGTGGACCTCTCCTTTGGTGTGGTAGGGGTATCTATAATTGTGATTGGCTCTTTTGACAGAGGTTGGGGTCTACCAGTCTTAATCCTCACACTCCTTCTTGCTTTAAAATACAGAGGAGTCTCCCTCTTTCGCTTTTCCTTCTGCTTGGGGGATGTGCTTAGTGTGGCCAGCATAGCTGCTGCCTCCCTAGCTAGGATCTCAGCCGATTTCTCCTTCTGCTGCCCTTTCTTCAGAATTCTTGTAGAAAGTCCTGTAGTGGTCATTTTCTGGCTTCCTGTAGAAGCAGTTTTTGGACTTCCTGTAGAAATGGCCTTCTAGCTTCTTGTAGAACCAGACGGCACTGTTTTAGCCTGCTTGGTTGAGGGTGCTTTTTCCTTTAGCTTGGTTGTGGTTGCCTTAGGTGTGCCTTTACTTGCTTGGACTTTCTCAATCCTTTCTGCCCTGCTCAGTCTTTTCTCCCTGGGTTTTTGTGTTATTTTACCACCCACTTTTTTGGCCTCAGCAGCTTCGCCTTTTTCACGTGTCTCTTTCTGTTCTTTCTTTGGTGGTTTGCCTGGGGTTTCTTGACCTTTATCTTTCTTTTCTGCCTTAGTGTGCTCCTTCTCCTCGCTACTAGAGGAAGTGAGCTCCTCGGCCAAGATTCGAATGTCATCATCCTTAGACATATTTCGAAAAGTTTCTCAGGAGAGAGGGACAATGTAAGTATGGAGTGCATCTTCCACGAGGAGCTTGATAAGCCCATGATGGGCCAGCTGGTCTGGTGTCCCTTCCCTCAGCTTTGTGGCACACTCAATCAAGGATTGCAGGAGGAAGTAGGGAATGCTCAATTTTTGTTCTGAGGGCAGATCCATTTGGTGCCTGAGTTCTGTTAGTAAACGGAAATGATAACCATATATGATGCTGAAACGCCCCTCACAGGTAATATACTTTATAATTTGGAGGCTGACTTCGGACCCAATTCTTGTCCTCTGAAAATTGTTCCTTTGGCAAGAAGAACTCCTTTTTAGCCTTTTGGCCCAATTTTCTCTCCTCCTTATCCCAGGGTAACCCCATTGGTAGATCAGTGACCCTGCTAATGAGCTGTGGGGTGAGTCTCAGGGCCAATCCTCTGAAGTTGACAATGGCTAGTGTCTTCGATTTCGGCTTCAGGGACCTTAGGAATTCTTCTGTAATTTCATCATCGTGACCTTGAAGCTTGTCATAGAATGTCATCCAGTGTGCACGGGAAAATAACTCTACCACCTCAGGGGTTTCTTGTAGTTTCTTGGAGTCTGAGGTTTCCTTTCTGATGAACCCTCCTGGCATGGTGAAAAAGACTCTGTTTTTTCTTGCACTTTGGGTAGAAAGGGAATTCTAGGTGTGTTTCCTTCTCAAAGCGTTAAAAACGGTATCTGCAGGCCTCTTCGTATCAATTCCTCTATTTTGAAACTTGACTGCTCGTGTATAGAAGGACGACTCGAGATTTCTCTAAATAGGGTGTAGAGCTATGTTTCCAACATACACACAATCATATAAAATTCACAGTGTTTCCACCGTTTAGCCTTGACAGTGTCTCAATTTTTCTACAGGAGGAATTTAACTCAGGACTCGTGGAGAAAATCTTGGACGCAAACCATGAAGACAATTTCAGGCAACGATAATTAAACTGCTTTTGGATTCATAGACAGACTTGCTTTAAATTTTTTTCTCTACCCCCAGCACGTCGAATTCACCACCTTTTGAACTATTTTGCATGGGAATGGTATGTTCGGGCCTACCTCTCTGCGAATTGCCACCCTCGACGTGAACAGTCCAAGATCCTTCGTAATGCTAGGTTTCCTATAACGCACCTTCGTGTAGAAGGATTTCCTGGCTTCTAGAGTACGTTACGGTGGCTTGGGATGATTTTGAGCTGCGAAAGGACGTTGGAATAGACCGAGAAGCTCGGGCTAACAACTTGCAGAGGAGGAGGACGTGTACTCGGCTGCAAAACGGTTGCAAGTGCGAATGACAACAGTTTACCATGAGTTATTCAACCGGCCAATTTTGAATTGCTGCGGAATTCATGGCACAGGGGTGAGCTGTCCCGGCCGATCCGTTGGCTGACGTCACAGCCATCATTCCTTAACATGTCTCTGACCGCTGAATCCTTCCCTCTGCATTCATCGCCACCATTTCTGTCATACTGCCGATTCTCCCCAACTGGACACTTCCCACGTGTCAACTGCCCATCTTTTTGGCATAGCCAAGCTTATTTAGATCCTACGAGGGTGTCTGATTGGCTGTGGGTGGCCAGTTGAATGGCCACCAAACTTGTTCAATCCGCCCATTCTCACAGTCATGCAAATTTTAGAGTATAGTTCATGCAACTTGAGGAATAAGGTTAGGCACTTACCTGTGCGGCCGTGGACGTTTTTTCAGGCTTCGGGGCGAGGAATCGTGGATTTTCTTGATGCTGCTTCGTGCATGGGTGTTGGAGCTCCTCTTCCATTGGCTGATGCTAGATACAAGACCTCGAGACCCGACTTTCTGGTGGTGAATACTGCATGCACAAGCTTCGTTTGATGTGAGCTTCTGGTGTCTCCATGGTATGTGCTCCAGCCGGATCAACTACTACAAGATTCCTGTAGGACATCCTATAGTCGTTTGTCCTCCTGGGGTGCATGCTGAAACAAACAAAGTTGCGTTCACGGATGAAGGGTCCTGAGGGTGCCTTGACAGGTAAAGTGTGCGAGCCTCTACACGCTTTATTTTTCGCTTGAAAAAACAAATTTTGATCTGAGAGAATAGGATTCTAGTATGACTGTGCAGGTATATTCAACCAGATGGTGGCAATGGCGGTGGAAGGAGATGAAACAAGTGGAGGATGGAAGAAAAGAGTGGTTGCATGCCTCCTCAACAAACTTCAAGCTTCAAATCCCTCTCCATAATCGATTCTAGCCTGCCCAAAGGCTCTACAGGATGTTTCCTTTAGAAATATAGAACTTCCTGTAGAAAGTCCTATAGCTTCCTATAGAAGGTTGAACCACGACTAGATTGTGTCTGAACCCTGAAAAAAATGAGTGTTCATGGAGGGAGTGTATGTGAGGATGCCTGGTAACTTGGTAGGGACCCTTGTCCTTGTGTTGGGAAGCCTCCTTTCTGCATTGTGTTCCTGCAACCTGCAACAATTTCCAGGGATTAAACTTGTTTTTTTTTTCTCTGTTTCTTCCTTCTTTTTCTTTTTCTTTTTCTCTTTTTTTCTCTCTTTTTTTTTTTTTAAAGAGACAACAGGGGCACCTCAATGAGGTTTTCACCCCTACTATCTACCTTGGGCGCCTCAGAGAGGTTTTCACCCAAGGGTCTTTCTATTCACATTATTTTT
>APFE030603599.1:0-11749 GCA_000404065.3 Pinus taeda
CATCTCTAGTCTATTTTCCAGTTAGACTAAATACAACTAGTTTAACAAAGCTAAACTGAACACAACTCCATCAACTACACCTCCAGTCCACTAAACTCAACTCACTTGGGTTCTAACTGAAGTCCTGCATGCAAATATTAGTCATCCCATAGGTAACCACGTATTTCCTTCTGGGATCTGCATGTACCACATCCGTAGCTCATCCTGAAGTGCTCCAAGAGATAAGACAAAGTTTATAGTCTAAATATTATTATGAGCTAATAATATTTGACTGTTCTATATTTAGACTGAGCAGTCACTCCGCTGTGATCTAAAAAATAGAAGTCCATCTATTTTTCCCAACTTGACCAATCATCCATAAACAGCAACCTGCAATCCATATACATGATCCATATGTCTAAAAATAGACATAGTCTAAAAATAGGCTTGCGCCAAAAATAGCCTGCGGGCCCACTTAGTGAAGGCGACTCTTTTCACTAAGCTCCATCATCTTGTTGCAATCTCAACAGGCAGGTGTCTTCCGCATATCAAAGGCAAATTGGAGTAGCTGCCTCATCATCCACAGCCCAACAATAAGTAGCCAGAGTTGCCCAACAAGAAACTAATAAAGGCAGGGGCAAGGAGGTGGAGCAGGAACAATCACCTCCCAGAGCACAACAACAAACAGAGCAGCAGATAGATAAGGAGGTAGAGCAGCAACTAGACCAGCAACAAGAAGAGCAAGAAAAATAGCAAGAAGAGCTTCAAGAAGAGGGGCAGCCTATGTAGCAAGAACAAATCGCTGAAGCCCCAGCACCTACCGAGAAACAAGCCCAACATAACATACCATCAGGGCAGGAGAAGATAGTGGAGACTTCAGTACTCCAGACTCCACAAAAAGTGGAAAAAGGAAAGAAAAGAGACAGAGAGCAGGAGACTCCCCTTACAACGTCCACTAATCAAGGGGAGAAAAGGCAAAGATTAAATCCCCTCTCTGAAGAAGAGATGCTTATGGGGCAATCAGCGATAATGGGCCCACCAAGCATGGAGGTATCAGCAAGTTCCTTTCAGCAGGAACTAGAGAGAAATCTAGGAGGAGAGGTCAGCTCCTCAAGCCAGCAAAAGAAAGCAGAGGTGAGCATCAAACAACAGTTCACTGATATCAAAAGAAGAAATGAGCCACTCAGGCTCCAAATCTACAATCAGTTGTTGAAGATGGCCCCCACAAATCAGCAGAGGCTCATGGCAGCCTATGACATTTCAGAAGGAAAAATGACCATGAGTCATTTCAGGCCCACCACGGTGCAGCCACAGTCAGCTGCAGATTACATAAGAACCAACCTGGAGGTTCTTGCAAAGGACATTCACCCAATGGACCAAATAGAACTCCATAAGCAAATGGGTGAAATGGTCTATGCAACATTGGCAGACAAGACAATGCTAGCAAAAAGGCTGGAGAACAACCTAAATAATACAACTGCCCAACTAGAGTTGGAGAAGGCATCCTCCTTGGCCAAAGACAACAGGATCAAGTCTTTGGAAGACATAATTATAGAGCTGGGGCATGACCCCTATTATCACTTAGAACTAAAAGTTTGATACATATAATTACATGCCCTAGTTTGATGACAAAGGTCTATGTTAAAGTTGGTTTCATTTTTATTTGTCTCACTTAGGATTGGGAGTTTTAAAGGTTTTTAGCTTAAATCATACTCCACTCCTTTTGGTTTTCCTCCGCTCATCATTATTCCATAAGTCATGTCTTGTCTTATCCGAGTCACTGTGTCTTTTAGTGATTTTGCAGCACAATGTCATTTGCCCATTTTGCAGCGCAATCATGGTCTAGCATTTTCGCAGCACGTCATGATTAGGCAGTTTCGCAGCGCATCATTAAAAATATAACTAACAGTGCTGCGAAATCATGGATTCGTGCATTTCGCAGTGAATCTTTCCCGAAATGTCAAGTCCGTAGGTGAGTCAGCATTTGTGTCTACTCATGTCAGCCTGCGTACCTCTTGTATCATGTCTGAACGTTCATTTGCCACTACTTCACCAATAGAATATTGATATGCACAGAAATATCATTCCCAAGATATTTTACCGTGCATAGTCCTTAATAATGGTTGTGAGTGTTGCATGAGTGACCAGTCATGTTTCAATTTGAATTTCAAGTGAGGCTGTTTTCAAGCGAGCCTGATTACAAACAAGGCTGAATAAAGAAAAGAGGAGCTGAATCACCATCTCGACCGGAGCTGTTAGAATTTGGATGTGAAGATCTCAAAGTGAAAATGGAGAGAAAAGAGCACAGATCCGGTAAATGTCAGAGGAATGAACTTGAAGGCCTGGACATAACGTTGAGAGATGAAGGCGTGAAGAAAGCGTTCAAAGATGCCGGGTGCTGGAAATTTTGTAAAAAGCTACAAGGAGGGCATGCACAGGTAACTAAGGAATTTGCGCTAAATTTCACTGGTTTGAATTCAAAGATAGCCGTGTTAGAAATACAGGTTTCTCCAGAAGCAATAGTTGCTGTAACAGAGATCCCAAGAGGACGGGAAGAATGGTTTAAAAACTTTAAATTTGATATGAATCTGTGTAAGGAGTTTTTGAAAGAGGCATATGTAAATGAAGATTTAACAAAAGCAGTGCCCAGACATTATGTCAAGGAACATTATGCTCTTCTTCTCACCTGCATACAAAAGTATTTGACCTGTGAAGGAAGGTACAATAAGGTTTATTCTTACCATTTTAAACTGCTCTTGCACTTCACCGGGAAAGTCTCCATAGACATTCCTTTTTATTTATTTCGCAGTTTGAGTAAGATGTGTGATAAGGTGCAGCTGAGGAAAGAGGACTGTGAAACCTCTTTATTTCATCATGGTTTGATTAAGTTGCTAGTCTTAGATGGCCTCCAAAAGATAGGCAGAGACTGGAACTCTTTTATTTTCATTGCTGGATTCCAAAGCAAGACTGGCCTTACTCCACAACCAGCCAGAGAGTTCACCATAGCTGAGCTTCAAAGGGAAGCAAGAGCTAAAAAGCAAACCAAGCCACAACTACCAAAACCAATGAAGCCACTAATCATTCAAGAACAGCCTCAACAATCGACAAAGGAAAAGACTCAGGGTAAGAAGACTGTACCTGAAGCAAGTAAATATGAAGCAGTCTCAAGGGTAAGGACAAGAAGCCAAATAAATAAATAAAAAGGTAAAGCTATAGCTGTTGAAGAGAGCCCTATGTCTAAGGCAAGCCTGAATGATTTATTACAGGCTATTGAATTAGAGCAGTCTAAGCCAATTCAAATTGATTTGACACAGTCACCACAAGAAAGTGTTAAGAAAACCAAGGCCTCAAAAAGGCTTAAATTTGATGAGCCAACCCAGGAATTTATTTTTAAACCTAGAAGACCTATGACAAGAAAATTCCAGCAAGCACAGGAAGCACTGCCCAGAACAGAGGAAACAGGGGAGGGAACACGACCTCAGCAAAAGAGCAGCACAAATAAAACAGCCATCACATCTCAAGGAGATTATGTGGCAGCCATGAAGAGCCAAATAGAAGCAGTTGAAGATGAGATTAATCAACTGCAGAAAGCTGCTAGAGACCTGAAGTCACAGCTAGGCAAATTTCCTAATAAATGAATTTTCTTTTCAAGAAAGGTTATTTTCCAAATTTTTGTCAATTTTACTTAGGCTTATGGTTTTGAAGACATGTAAATCCCTGTTACACATATGAAAAATCAAAGGGAGTTTTTGGCAATCAGAATTTTGGGTGATAACATTCTCGGGTCAAAATCAAGCTGTTTTAAATAAAACAGCAGTTTCGTAGCGTGCTACGAAACTGCTGTAGATGATGATTTTTAACGCAGACAAACAGTTTCATATTATGAGCGAGAGTTTTTGAAAAAGAGACACCTGTCCATCACTACAGCCTACAGCATATCTAAAACGTGGCAACGTTCCATACCTTGGGTTATTAAAGGCTCAGAAAAGTGCTGTTACATGTTCGAGCAAATTGTGGAAAACTGAAGCCGAGAAGCAGGGGACATCTCCTAATACCACGGGGCAGATAAGGATTCAGTGTTCAAGGTCAATATGGAGTATCAGATGTCCAGCTTATCCAATTTGAAAGAAGACCAGGTGTCAAAGAACGAGGAGTAGCCACTATGGCATGGAAACGGAGTTAGAGTCCTAGTTAATTTAGAACTTTTTAAAAATTCCAGTCAGCACTTTATTGTATTTACTAGTCAGTTAAATAGTTGATAGGTGTCATTAGAGATAAGGATTGAGTTATTAAATTCCCCTCATGCTGGAGGAGGAAGCTCGAATTAGTTAGAATAAGGATTCTATATATAGCTGAAACAACAATGTAATGAGGGTTGGAAATTTGATAACAGAAGTACTGTTTTAGCTTATGTAAAGACCATTTTCAGTAATATAAATCATCTGCTTTTCTTCTCAGGATTCATGAAGGATTTTCATATTCAGAATGTGTGATTTGTTCTTTCCTAAATGTCTTTTACAGTTGCATATATGTATAATCACTCAGAATTCATTGATTGTGCTCTGACTTCCTGTATGCATGTATGAACTGTGGTTTTATATGAGTGGTATTCTAAATATCTAAATGCTAAGTGCCCTGACTTCTATGTAAAGGCAGTGTCATAGTTTACTGAAGTATGATTGACTCCATAAGCCCAATGGAAACTTATGTAATGTTTATCCAGCCATCAAATTTGTCAATGATATCCCACAAGAGTTAGCCATCTTATCATAATCAAAATCAATAACCCTTTGAGAGAGCCCTCTCAGGCTAAGGAGGCTAAGCCTTAGTCAAAAGCTTGGTTTGAAATAGTTACTTAGAGTCAACCTGACCAGCAGCCTATCAGGACTTGATTTTGAGATAACAACCCCAAGGATCCCAAAGCAATACAATCATTATTGAAGATGAGGGATGCAGACCTGGCAGCCCTAAGAAAGAAACTAAAACTCCCAGCAACCATTCATCCCCAAACAGATGAGGTTGCTCAGCATAAGAAAGAACATGAAATAGCTACGTTGCTGGTAGCACTGCACAAACAACTTGTGCAGACAGAAGGGAGACTGGAGGACACTGAGGCTGCACTACAGACAGCCCTACAACAGAAAGAGGGAGGTCAGACTTCTCAGCCCCCTCCACTGGTTATTAACCTTGAGGAGCCTCCAAAGACCAATCCTCCTCACACAGAAGTAGCAATAGCACCGTCCACATCAACGGCAGCACCATCAACATCAACGACAGCAGCATCTACAGAGCAGGCTCCAAGCCTGGACATGCAAAAATTGTTAAATTAGGTCCAGGCCCTAGAGGCCCAGATGACAGAACTAAATGGAGCCAAGGATGAGTTGGCCAAGCTAAATGAAAAATATGATAAATCAAAGCAGAATGTGGCTAAGAAAGGGAGAGAAATAAAAGCTCTCAAGGAAAGAATCAAAGAGCTGGAGAAGGAGCTCACCCTTGACAAAGTGGTGGGTGAGATCAGAAGAGTTTTGTGGACCCATATTGGTCAATCAATAACGGACCAATGGCAATATATTAAAACCATACATGAGCAAATGGAGCTCATAGGTAAAGCACAAAAGGAAGTGCATAGAGCAAGGGCATCTCTAGGCAGTATGCCTGAGGTAGCCAACAGATTGATCAATGTGCTAAATAACAGGACAAGCCCTCAGCTGGCAGCAATTGGGATCACCAGCAGAACAAAGACTATCCATCTGGTTAAGAGGGTCCTCACACTGAAAATCCTGGTACAGACATTGGACAGAAGGAGCCAAGACATGCAAGCAGAGGTACACAGGTTCATGGATAAATTTGCTGCATTACAGGGCAGAGGTCTCCCCAGCTTACTCAACAGTGCAGGAAAACTTCTATCACATGAAGTTTATGCTAAGAGGGTGAACACATTTGCCACAAATCAAATCAGCCAAGCATCAAGCAGCTCCCACGATACAGGGTTAGCATCTGGGCAAAGTCTCTATGAGAGAATAGAGAATCTGTTCTTCATCATGAATGAGATCAACCATCTGTTTGAAACGCCTCCAAATTTCTACAAATACGCAGAGGCAGATGAGACTATGGATGCAATTTTGAGGCATCAATTGCCTACGCAGGATTGGTGGTCCTCCATGATACAATTGTTATTATAAACAATAGGCTTCATATGAATTTTGTCATCAAAATACATAAGTTATCACCTTCAGAAAGTGTGATACACATACTATGACAGAAAGGTGGAATGAGCCACCTCAGCATGAAGATTCAGCCACCAGGAACAACAAAGACAGCTACAGGTAGCAGGGCCGAGAAAAAGATGGATCATGACAGAGCATAAAGACACATCATTCACATCAGTCAACATTAAAAGCAGAAATGCTCAACCGACTCAGCCTCCCCCAAAGGTCGAAAAGAGGCCTGATAGCATTGAAGACCATTTATTTTACATTTATACTAGCAATAACTTTCCTATCTGATATTTGTAAAAGTTGGTGAGCACAGTTAATGTATTAAATGACTCAGTATTGAGATATTTTGTAAGACCTATTGTATATATACCCCCTCGCATACACTGCCAAGGGGTTGGTGATTATTGTTTTTTGGTTGTTTCTCTTATGAAGAACTAAGAACTCGGCTGTAACCTTCAGAAGGATGTGATTAATAAAGCTTGGAGTTTACAGAAACTGAGTCTTACTGGTGCTTGTTGTGATTGGAACCATTGAATGCTATAGGATTCTAGTGCTATGATTTGATATAATAAGTTTTTCTCTATCTCTGTTAATTTTTCTGTTATTTATTTAACTCATTCCTCTCATATGTTGGTCTAAAACTAGGAAATAAAGAAAAAGAATAGCTCAGGATTTGTCCATGGAGACACCCTGATCTCAATCTAATTTCACTATAAATGTTTTCATACCTTTCAGCTGTTTAAATTGGAATTCTTAATTGCTCCAATAAGCTCTGAATACCTCACAGTCACTATTTGGTAATTCATTTATGCTACTAAGTAGGGATTGTCTTTCAAATGTATGTCACACTGTTGGTAACTCCATATCTCATTGTTTCGCTCACCAAATTGGAAATTATATCAACAATAGCCATATAGCCCTGCAGTAAAACTTTCTCCATCACAGGCACCAGAACTATCTCATTTTTCTGTCTCCATATACCCAATGGGTTAGCACCTTCTGAACTCTTCATGCCCTTCTTACAACAAAATTCCATCAACCAAAGTCTCAAACAGGAAACTGACACTTTAAACTAGCCCAAGATACTCACAAAGCATAACTGAAACTTAAAGAGAGAGCCCTCTCTGATTATAGATAGGCTAGGATCTATAATCCAAAGGTTGGTTAGTGGTTACCCCGGCCGTATTCCCTTGGGAGTCATAGGGAACAACCTGGGTGTTAACAGAAAGGACAAGCGCTCAACAATATTTTCATATTTAGAGAGTCTGAAAAGAGCTTAAAGAGGACTCCACTTTGAGGAATGAGTGGTGTCTAGGATAAGAACTGGTTCTGGTGATGTTGGAACTTCTCAAAACATGTTGATTTATGTGAAGAGGCTGGCTAATATGACCACTCATTGCAACTGTTCCTCAAAAAGAGTAAAACAACCATGTGAAAGCATATGATCAGCCAAAGGGATGGTGGTGATGGGATGAAAACAACCAAGGCTCATCTTACAAAAAGGCTGATAGAATGGCAATCAAAAGTGTTAAAAATGGAAATGGGTTCATTTTTACACAAGCTTGAACCATTAGGAACTATGCTTGGGTTTAGTTTCATGTTTACACAAGCTTGAAAAAAAAAACTATGCTTGGATTCAGTTTCATTTTTACACAAGCTTGAAACGAAAAACTATGCTTGGATTCAGTTTCATTTTTATACAAGCTCAAAACAAAAAACTATGCTTGGATTCAGTTTCATTTTTATACAAGCTCAAAACAAAAAACTATGCTTGGATTCAGTTTCATTTTTAAACAAGCTCGAAACGAAAAACTATGCTTGAGATTGGTTTACATGCCCCCAACATGATGAAAGGGAGAGTCTTTTGTAACCAGATGGAAGTCGCTGCGGTGAAGTAAGATAGTTATCCAACACATTTTTGGCTTCGTCCAAATAGGGACAAAGGTGAATGGGGTGATTCCCTTCACATAACCTACATGGAAACTTAACTTTACCATTAGGTGCATGCCCCCCAAGCTTCATTACATTCACCTAAGTAGACTACTCATGGCTATCAGGTGGATGGAATGAAGGTTCACTTACGAGATCAAGTGAAAGACTTGACTGGGATTTTATGAGATCTAATCAAAGACTCGACTTGGAACTTGCTCTAGGGGACCTTGTTTCATTTTTTTAATGAGCTTGACACAAGACAAGGAACTATGCTCATACCCTTTTGTCTCATTTTTTAACAAGGTTGACACAAGACAAGGAATTATCCCCACATCCTTGGTTTCATTTTTAAATGAGGTTGACACAAGACTAGGAACCATCCTCATGGGCCTGTTTCATTTTTTAAAGAGGTTGACACAGTAAAATAACTATCCTCATGGACCTATTTCATTTTTTAACGAGGCTGACACAGTAAAAGAACTATCCTCCACTCCTTTGATCACAACTCATAAGAAGTCATGAAGGAGAGATCTGGTTCCAATGCGCCTAGTACATGATGTACAACATCACTGAATTGATTGTCAGTTGATGTAGGTATGGAATGGGTTGCGAGGATGATACCATTGGTACAAAAGGACCATTTAGGGAATATGGTTGATTGGAAGGCATATTTGGACCAGGAAATTAAAGCTGGTCAACAGTGACAATTCTGCCTTCATGAAAGGAACAAATCACTCAAAAGAGTGTTGAAACAATAGCTCCCATGTCATAAACATAATCGCGCCCAAGTAGTAAGTTATAATCTAAAGGGCCTGGGACTACCATCATGTTCAGATAAATGATTTTTCCACCCAAAGTAATAGGTGACTGAGGGAGGATCCCTAATGGTCGACTGGTTCCTCTGTTCAAAGCCAACAGATTCTGGGTAACAGATGCAAGCGGCGGAAAACTGAGTACTTGCCAAGCAGTTGAGGAAAGGATACTCACAGATGCACCTTCATATATAATAGTGCCAGATACAATCATATTACAAACCTGTACTATGATCTAGAAAGGCACATAAGAAGGAAGACAAAATCCATCCAGTTGATTCCAATCAAAGGAAGTGACCAGACTACTTGGAGGGGGTACCGTAAGAACGAGAG
The DNA here is from genome assembly GCA_000404065.3 of Pinus taeda. Taxonomy (NCBI): domain Eukaryota; kingdom Viridiplantae; phylum Streptophyta; class Pinopsida; order Pinales; family Pinaceae; genus Pinus; species Pinus taeda. The sequence goes on from APFE030603599.1 coordinate 9,275, forward strand.
GATTAACCCCTTGAGTTACGAGAGCAGGAGGATTTTCCTCCTGTCTTGATGGAACAAGAGGATTTCCCCCAATCTCATTTGAATATAAAGAAACAAAAAGAACTTGAGTGGTATCATATTCACTCTCTTCGGGAAAGGTACGATTAGCTGAAAGTGAAATCGGGTCAACTGTTACCTCGACCCTGTTGATTTGGGTCAGGTATAGACTTCGAGGATTCACTTTCAAAGAGAGTGGGTTTGACCGATACTTGATTTGAGTTAGTCAATTCATCAACTAGTGAAGGATTAAGGGATAGTCTCCTGTAACCAGATGGAAATCGCTGCGGTGAAGCAGGACGGTTATCCAACACTTTTTTGGCTTCATCCAGATAGGGACAAAGGTGGATGGGGTGATTCCCTTCACATAAAATACAGGGAAACTTAACTCTACCCTTCTTTCCATGAACTTTACTACCACTAGTTGATGGTGTGTCACCAACATGATCTCCAGAAGTTGATGACATGGAATGTTGTGTCGAGAAGACCATTCTTCTAAGATCTGAGGAATATCAGGACAATTTCGAAGAAGATGGTATCCCGCACAAAGTTTGCATGGATATCGAACTTTGTGAGTCTTGATGGACGGTTTCTCATCAGATGTTGCATTCAAAGCAATGGTTAATTGATTGCCCCTCTGCTGAATTTTCTTCTTCTTCTTCTTCTTAGCCACCTGGTTACTAGTACCAATACTTTCACCAGGCGAAGAGGAAGAAGGGGAGGAATAAACAAATGAGGAAGAAAGCAAAGGGTCAACTTTAGGATCAACTGGAGGTTGATTCTATCCAGTTGGAGGTGTACTTGATTGCGGAGAAATCACGACATTTTGAACCAAGGAGGTTGAAAACAACCATACTGGCAAGCCAATGATAAATCCCGGAAGGGACAATGTAGCCATATATGGAGCACCAATATTTCCAAAAGAAGGAAAACTGACTAGGACTCGCATAAAAAGGAATTCCTTGATCGATGGACTCCAAATTTGTTGCCATGTGTTTCAACCTAAGATCAACTGAGGAGAGAGTGAGGAGGATGTTATCCGCGGTCAATTAAATTTATTTTAATCAAAGTAACATAACAAAACAAAAGAGGGATAATCTAGGCAAAAGGTTTACCAAGCAACTATGAACTGCTGAATACCTACTGGCGAACCAAGAAGTACAGGCAGGCAATCTCCCCAAATGCTGTGTTTAGTGTATCACAGTGTACAAGGCAGCCAACTCGGTTACCTAAGGATGGATAGCAAGCTAGAGTTTTCCTCCCATATATACTCGAAGGTACGTGGAGGCCTAGTCCGTATAAGTGTTGTCTAATGCAAAACCACACAATGAGAGCATTCCCATATACTTTACGTACTGTAACACCGCCCTATATACCCGAAGCTACGTGGATGAGCTACGATATACTCACGTACATGGAATGAGGTATCGCACTCGGGATGTATTCCAGACAAGTTAGCGACATCTGCTTTGTTTTACGATGCCGGAACACATCTCTAGCCTAGACCTCCAAATGTTTTTCGTTAGTTGACAATGCTCCATTAGGTAAATTTAGATAAATTTTAAGTTGATCTTCTTTAGAATTTGCCTTTAAAGGTTCACCACGTGATGTATGTTTGCAATTCCTAAAATGCAACTAATATGATAAGCATTCTTTCCATTCAATTTAACAATGAAGATCCTTAGCTAGTAGGGATAGAGCGATCAAATCTTTAACAAAGAGCAAAGAGCACATCTAATGCAATTTCCCTAGCTATTCCATTCAAGCATTCACAAACTTTTTCAATATGTATAATGCAAAATGCATGTATTTCTTTTTGATTTCCCTTCATGTGATGATGAACAAAAAGGAAATATGCACAATTGATCAAAAATCTCTTTTCATAAAAATGACGATTTTGCGACAATTTCTTATTAGGGAAAGGAAGAATTTACGAAACTTTTGATTTCAAAGAACGAGGAATTACGACACTTTCAACGAAAAGACAAACCATATGCACATATAAATCAATCGATCTTTTATGAATGAAGACTTTACAACAATTCAGTTTTCGATGGAAAGGACGACTTTACGACACTTTCTTTCGAACAAAGATTAATCATATGCACACATCAGTCAATCAATCTTTTATGAATGAATAATTTATGATAATTCAATTTTCGAAGGAAAAGATGACTTTACGACACTTTCTTTCGACAAAGATCAATCGACCAAAAACTAACTTTGATAGTAGACTGATAATGACAAAGAAAACATTAAAGAAATGTTAATCAATCCAATCAAAGTAGGGCTGGTTAAGGAGATTGTTATGAAACCAGCTCAAGAAAAGATAGAAAAAATAGATCAACGCCTTAGAATTCAGCCTCTTCGAGGGGGCAACCTCCTTTACATTACATAAATGAAAAATTCTTTGATGATTCAAATGACAAAACCTCCTTT
>APFE030603610.1:0-10631 GCA_000404065.3 Pinus taeda
TGTAGGTTTTAACCCTGTAAAGAAATTACCTGCATACGAATTCTAAATCACATGAAAAATAAAAATGCGAGAGCATAACACTTAAAACACATATACACAGAGATTTCCCACTGGATCCTTAAACCGGGACTACCAGCTTGATTTTTCATTATGTTCCTTTCAATGTTACAATACATATTTATACATGCCGAAGCGTCCAATACGATGGACCGAAAACCATCGCATCCAAAACCATGGACCGAAAACCATCGCGTCCAAAAAACATGTGCGAAAATCATACACAAAATCATAGGTGGGTCAGCCCAACCTAACCTAGGGTCCAAAACCAAATTTTCCGGGCGCTGCCCCGGACCCCATAAAGTGGGGTTACGGGTAATCCTCAAACCCCCTATTAACTATGTGGAAAGAATATAACACAACCCAACATTAAAATTCTTGGATTATTTTAGTGTTAAATATGATGACTATGATTGCTTATGATCAATTTCAAAAACACCCATATACCCATCACCCTTGTCACATTCCTAACTACTATCATTTCCCAACACACTCTAGCCTATCACCATATTCCTCCTACAATTTTTAAATCTTCTCCTACACCACCCTTCAAACCTTGTTATTAACTCCTCATTCTTGAATTGGCCATCAAATCTTATCATCGGTCCAACATTTTCCTAAACGGCCAGGTACCAACGAGCAATGGATAGGTGGTGAATCATTGGAGAGCCAAGTGTTAAACAATTTCATTCATTGTTTTTGAATCATCCAGGTTATAAAACGGTCGTTTGAACCAAGTTGACTCATGCAAACAACTATTCGTTATCATCACTCCATCACTCCATATATGTTTACGGCGTTCTCATGATTGTACCTATGCAACCCAGTATAGCTCCTATGTCTTTGTAATATGAATGCACTCTGCATTATCATTATAGTAAATTGGGTAAGGTCAGTTGTTAAGTTTGATTTCATTCTCAGTTTGTACAAAGGGCATTGCCATAATAGTAATTCAAACGTTGTGATTTCAAAGAAGGTCAAGAGCAGCAGGTGCTACAAAGGGAGAACATAGTAATTTGGCTCACCACAAGTTTCTACCTCCGCCATAATCCGAGGACATTCATTCGGTCACTGCCTCAGCCATTGAAGAAGGAGACCCTGAGAATAGAGGGTGCTACCAGGTCGGTTGAGTGGAGTGCAAAACAGAGGTAACAAATCAAGAGACCCTTGTTGAATTATAAAGCATAAACAAAGAAGGTTAGGGCAAGAGTTTCTTTGTCAAAATGACCAATAGAGCAGAGCCTAATACATTTGATATTTCCCAGTATCATGATGAATGTATTACAATTTTAAGGGAAAAGCAATGGTTATCCTTCCTATAGAAGTTTAATGGGAAAAATGAAGAAGTAACTAAGCAGTTTTCATTTACATTTAATGGAGAGAAAGCATTGATAGGCAACTTCTCTTTTAGAATTTTAGAGGACACCATAGCACAAACCTTGGGAATCAGCCCAGAAGGAGAAAAATATTTCAAAACAAAACAATTCAAGTAAAAATTATGGACCCAATTCATGTCTACGTCGAGGGTTTCCTCTGTTAATTGGAAAAAGGGTGACCCTAGAAGCCAGCTGATACACCCATGGGATGAAATGGTGTATATTATTTAGAAATTTGTTATGTGTGAGGGTCGTTACAACATAGTCTATCTATATCACGTCAAACTCTTGTTGCACTTAAAAGGGCAATGCAGTATTAGTCTACCCTATTTCGTCTTACAGATTTTGACTAAGATGTCAAAAAATATTCAAAAGAAAAATGGTAATGAGGATAAAAGCTTGTATGGAAGGAATTTCTGGTTGCTAATCAAATCAAAGATGGAGAAGATGAATAGGAATAGTAAGAGCACTCAGGATTTATGCTTGACATTGATGAGGAAATCCCTCTGCGCAAGTCAAGAAATGTCCCTCCACATAACAATAGTGTAAGGACGAGAAAGATGAGGCAAGAAGCTGCCCAGAGAATTGAGCAAGACAAAATTTTCACTACATAAACAAGAAGATCAAGCAGAATACAAAAGACCCAAACACAAGAAGATGAACCTGAGTCAAATGCACATGCACCAATGGACATTCAAAGCAGTGCTCATTCACAGCCTAGACTGGAAGACGAAATGGAAGTTGAGAGTAACAACAGACAAGGGAAAGAGTCACCACCTCGAAATAAGAAACAAAGGAGGTTAGAAAAACAAATTGAAAAGCTAAAAGAAGAATTGATGGAGGCCAACATGCTAGAGAAGGTCATCAAGAAGGAGAATGAAATGTTGAGAGCTCAGAGCAAGAAGACTCAGTAGAAAAATGAGAAGCTGAAGTAGAAAATCAAAGAACTCAAGGCTGAACAAACCGACATTTGCAAGTGGGCAACCAAATGGTATACTCAAACGAAAGCTCTCAAAAAGAAATATAAGAATTTGAAACATGAGCTCCACATTCAGAAGGATGCCCAATCTTAGAAGAATATAGATGCATTGTTACAAGCAGTAGAGGCATGTAGGTTTTAACCCCGTATAGAAATTACCTGCATATAAATTCTAAATCACAGGAAAAATAAAAATGCGAGAGCATAAGACATAAAACAAATATACACAGAGATTTCCCACTGGATACCAAAACCGGGACTACTAGCTTGATTTTTCATTATGTTTCTTTCAATGTTACGATACATATTTATACATGCCGAAGCATCCAATACCATGCACCGAAAATCATCACGTCCAAAACCATGGACTGAAAACCATAGGTAGGTTCACCAAACCTAATATAGGGTCTAAAAAACCAAAAGGAAGGACCCGATATGCAAAGTTACCCCATGGACAAGTGAAAGTGATCTTATCTTGGTCTTCCGAGCTTATTTGAATTTGATTGTACCTGCTAAAGCCATCTAGGAAAGAGAAAAACCTTCTCCCTGCTAGACCATCTAACACTTGATGTATGAAAAGTAAAGGGAAATGGTCCTTTTTAGTGGCTTTGTTCAATTCCCGATAGTATACATAGATTCTTCACTTACCATTTTTCTTTGGCACTAGCACCGAAGGAGAGACCCATTCACTGTTAGAGATGGGATAGATGAACCCTGCATCAAGCAATTTCTGCAGTTCTTCCTTAACAATATCTTTAAGTGTTGGATTCATCCTCCTTTGAGGCTAACTGACTCGCTTGCAACCCTCCTTGATGTATATATGATGATTACAGACTGAATGGTGCACTCCCTTCATCTCCTTATAACTCTAGGCAAAGGCATCTAAGTGATTTCTCAATAGGCTACACAGTTCCTTCTCGTGGGAAGTGGATAGGGATGGATTGATTTTCAAGGTTCTTTCTGGACCAAACTCTATATTCTCAATACAAAGAGAAGTGGAGTCATCCACATAGAGATCAGTTGAGGGATTGTTTTGGATTTCTCTTACAATGTCCTCCAAGGGTGATACACTGGGAGGTGGATTCTGAATCAAATTTTCAATTATATCATCCTCATCTTGCTGTTTCCCCCCCATGGAAATTCCATAATCCCCTCAGGGGTCACGGTGGAACAGTTTTCTAACTATAGCATAGTTGTGGTTTTTCTCAAGGAACCTGGGAGGTTGAGATTGAGAATTGTGTCCTTTGTCATCACATTAATGGCAGCTCCCAGATCAATCAAAGTGCGTGGGGTCATGGTGCCATTGATGTGGACATGAACTACTAGGCTTCCAGGGTCTAGATAACTTGGACAAATTGCCTGCCACAACATCAGGTCTAACAGTTTTCCTATGACATTGATGGTTGGGGCATCTCTCTTGCACCTTCCTAGATGCCTGAAGCACTTCTCTTTGATCAACCTATTGTAGATAGGCACATCTTTTATGGCTTGGAGAAGTGGTATCTTCACACGTAAATGTTTTAATTCCCCCATGAGTTCAATTTCTTCTAGGTTAGGATGAACTGTCACACATAGTCTTTCAAGAAAGGGTGGAATTGCTTTTGGTTCACTTCCCTCTTTATCTTCCTCAACCTCCCTGGGTAGAGGTTGACTATCTGGGAGAAATTACCCAGATCGTAAGTTAATTTCCTGAATCTCCATAGCATAAATTGGGCATGATGGTTCCCCACTATAAACTTGTTGAGCCTATTTGTTGTTTGGTTTCAGGTTCGGTTGAGAAGGCATTTGGGGTTGGTTTGGAGGAACAAGAGGTAACAGTTGTGGTTTGGTAGGTGGTAGAGGCAAAAGAGCGAGAAGGGAGTTGTATAGGATTGAAATGAATGGTTGGTTGGTTGGGAATGATATTGAGATGCAAAGGACCAAGGAAGAGGCATGGACCATGAAGGATGAGTAGGGGGACCCCAAGAAGGTATGGAAGTGACTGGGTTGGGGTTGTAGTATGTTTGGGATGTCCCTTGCATCCCCTGCTGGTATGGTCTAGGTCCATGCGGCTTTTCTTGTTTTATGTAATAGAGTTGTTCAGTGACTCCCTTAGCCCCTTGATATACAACTTTAAGTTCAAGCAAGGAAGACAACTTATCTGTAGAATGGTTTTCTTCAAAAACTGAACAAACCTCCATAGAGTTCAATGGGCATTCATCCCTAGGATGCCTCCTAGTGCATCTAGGGAAAAAGATGGCCAAAGCCCTCTCTACTTCCTCTTCTTTCCTTTTGATATGCAAGGTATCCATTTGCATGGCAAGAGTCTACAACATCTCACTCTTGAAGTCTTGCATCATGTTTCTAATTTCTCCCTTAATGGACGAGTTAGAGGAAGAGGTACTGGCTATGGGTTGACTCCCTCTACCTTTACTTATGCCTACTCTAGAATGGTTTCTAAAAATAGTCTTTATGTCTTCATAGGATAGTTAGTAGATGTCTCCCCCGGCCAATAGATCGAGGGTGTCTAAAAGTTCTTCCCAAATTCCCTTGAGTAGGACCATCTCCAGAGACTCAGGGTCAAGTGTACAACCAACCCTTTTGTAACTAAGTTGGAACCTCTCATCATAGTCTTCCAGGGACTCATCTCTTCCTATGGTCATTCGAAAATATCTTCTTTAGTATCTTTTGACCTACAATAATCTCAATAATTGTTGTTAAAGACTTGTTGTATCTGAGCCCAAGTTTTGATACTATTGCTAGATAATCCCATGAACCAACACAATGTTGTATCCTTGAGAGTAGAAGGGAACAATTTCAACTTTTGCTCATCTTCTATATAGTCATAGGTTCAATAGATAACAACAAAATCAAACAAGAAGGTGTCAGGATCTTCTATAGTCAGACCATGGAAATGAGGTAGGGCAGAAGGGCTTATATTCTTCATTTTGGTGTCCCCATTGTTCTCTCGAATGGGGAAGGTACCCTCTATTATTTCTCCTTTCCACCTAGCATTTATGTGTCCATTCATTAGCTCTAAAGGAATGCCTTCTTCTTCTTCTTATTCTTCCCCTATATGTTCTTCAAATATGTCTGGTTGTTCTCCTAAGGGTTCTTCTTGATCGCAACCACCAAAGAAGAGAGAAGGTTGGCTGTGTGAAGCAGTGGGGGTGAGTGGGGGTGTTGGGAATTTTTTTTCCTAAATTATCTCTATTCCTATGATTCATGAAAGGAAATATTTTTGGTTGGTTTTTGTTTCTTTTTCCCCACACTGATAGTACCTGCAAAACTAAAATTGATTGAACAAAACAATTTTCAACTAACTGAAATGAACTTGCTGAAATGAAATTTACAGAATTGAAGAGGAAGGCAATGAAATGCAGAACTGAAAGAAATGAAATCATTATTCTAATTTTGCTGAAATAAACTATTAGCATAATGTTGCAAGAAAAATAGAAGAAAGCAATAATGACAGAATACTTTGATGCTTCCCTTGCAATGATGCCAAAAAGTGGTGAGCAAAAATATTGCAGTAATAATGCTGCAACTCCTGGGTTTCCTACTTTACTCTTATCAACCGAGTAGTTCGTAACAAACTTGGAAGCGACGGTGGTGTATGCACAAGTACTAGTTCTTACTATAGGTTGTCACTTGGTCAATCAGCGCAAGATCAGTAGAAGCTCATGCCAACTTCTATGGATTCCAGAAGAAGTTCTATATGTGATGAAAGGAAAAAGAAAAATTACTCTATAGATGCTATTCTACTTGCAGAAAGGAAGACTGAAATGTAAAGCAAACCAAGGAGATCCTAATTAACCAACTAATCCTAATTTTGCAGAAAGCACTATGAAAACCATGGAAAGAATGCCATTACCTATTCAAGTGAACAACATCTAACTAAACTATTTATGGAAGCAAATGACCAAAAATCATCTTTTTGGTTTTTATGTATTTTTATGTGAATTTGTCATGCATGTAATTTATTGTTTGTGAATGTGGGAGAGAATAGGTGGCATTGGAGGGTGGTTTTGGGACCTGAGAGGATGTAGGATTGTGTGTATTGGTCCTACGAGGTCTCAAGTGGCCTCTGGAGGATTTTTCCAAACTTGGCATGCAAAAGAAAGCTTACAGGAGAATCTATAGGAGGACACTCGAAATCTATAGGAGGGAAAACAATGTTCTATAACAAGCCTACAAGAGGAGGCTGAGAGCAGTTTTCTCTATTTTGGAGGTGTGAGAGTGGGTGGATAAGGTAGATGGAGGTTGGAGTGAAGTGTTAGGGCACCTAGGGTCTACCAAAAATGATTAGGAGAGAGAAATATGATTGGATTTTCTCAAGGAGGGAGGAAAAAATTCTATGGAAAATGCAGGAAACTAAGGTAGAATTGAGGGGAGACTTGGGCAACTTCTATGATATGGATCAGATGGAGGATCGGATGGTCGATGGTTTGGCTTGCTGCTAGAAGATATCTACTGCATAAAAAACTAACAGTCAACCAATGAGATTAAGCAAGCAAGGAAATAAGTGCATCTAGAAAAACAAAGTTTTTGCATCAAGTAAACTATGATATATGAAAGGAAATGTTGATAACCATTGTAGGGAAATAAAGCATGAATGAAGACTATTGAAAATAAGGAAATGAGCATGATGAAGAAGTTCTGAAGCAAAGCTAAACTAGACTATGAAGCAACTAGAAAGCTGCAAACACTAGAAGTCCTATGAATGACGAAGATCTATGTTTTTGGGGCAGCAAGAGGGTTTTTGCCTCAAATCATTGTCCCAAATGGAGGAAGAGAGGCCAAGGAACTATTTCTATCCTTTTGAATCTTTTCTTTATCACTACTTAATCTGCTATATAAAGCACAAATGGAAGCAACCTACTAAATCATCAAAAGCAACCTATTCTTATCCATAAAAAAATGCATCTAACAACAAGATAATCTATAGACTGAAATGAAACATACAAATATAAGTAAAGAGTAGCTCAGCTACTTGGATTGGACCCTAACCCAAGAGCTTTAGCCCTCTGAGGTAACTTAGTGATAACTCAAAAAGGAATCCATCTTTATTCTCAAAACAATAACAATATTACATGAACTGTCAAGATAATAAGCTTGAAGTTAAGAAGAGTTTACATAAGAAAAACTGCAGCAAAAATCCAGCAAAAATCTGACCCTAGTGAGGCTCTAGGCCTCTTTGCTTATACAAATGAAGCTAACAACAACTTCCTTAAAATCAGGGAGGCTTGGTTCCCAAAACTCGAGATAATCATGAGTCATCCTCCACTTGCTCTGCTGCCTTCTAATGCATGACTTGGCTACTTTTACTCTGAGTTGAATGAAGGGGAATTCCAAGTGGGGAGTAATAAATGAGGGGGCTTCCCTTGTATAATTCCTCTCCTTTTTCCACTTTGAGTTATTGCTACCATTTGTCCACTGGATCCTTGACTTTGACCACAACATTCATCAGTAATCTACATTAAACACATATTAGACCACATGGCAACATAACTAACTCAACTCACTCTATAATCATACATATAATTATAAAATCATACAATAAGCTAAGAGAATGGTTGATTTGACTAGGTTAGGAGGTAAAATGAGCCCATATAATTTCCCTTTTATGATGCTCATCAACCGCTGACATTTCCAGGGTTTACCCCAAAGAGAATTTTTCAAAATTTTTAATGGTCACCCAAAAATATTTTACATGTAAAGGCAGAAGAAATCATAAGAAAATAAAAACTCATAAAATTCAAATTCCATAGCAACTCCCCAAAGTTAAGATGTAGATTTCCTATGAAACTCTTGTAGCTTATCATTGAGGAAAATGCAAGGAAAAAATTTAGTTAAAGGAGTTCTAATGGCATGTGTTTAGCTAATAAGCATTACTGAAGAATTCATCACTGTCATAAAGATCAAATAACTAACAGAAATGTGTTTCTTGAAATTTTCTACCAAAATTTGATACGGAAATTCTTGAAATGATTATTTTAGTTGTCAACTTCAATATCACTTTCTGACTAAATGAGAAGGAATTTTGGACATATGAAGGAGGATTTTGTTTTGTATGAGCTCATATATAAACAACTCTCTCAGTTCTCACATAGATAGTAGGGTTTGGAATATATGCACTTACCTTGGAGGCCTATTTTATATAATTTTTCCTATCCAGATTTGTTGCAGAAATTTTGAAATTTGACTTGGTCGAGGTCAAGGTCAGCAAGTCAACATCCACATGGCAGTGAGACACATCATCAAATCTAGCACATTTCGAAAAGTAGTTGGCTTCAGTAAGCTCTGTGAATAAAATTTAGTTGAATTCATTAATGTTTAAAGAGTCCTACTTGTATTCAAATTGTGTAAAACTAAAATTCCTAAGATTCCTCAATAAGTGTCGAGTAGGATAAAGTCCATAAATAAATTGATTGATTGAATCAGGCGATCATGATTAATTTCAAATTTGGGAGTCTGATGCAGGAGCATCAAGGCCAACTTTCATTTTTTATTTATGTAATAAAGGGGGGTGTGAAATTTTAATTGTTTTATTAATTAATTTGGTATTTTAAAATAAAATACAAGATAAATTCTAAAAATGAGGACTTTGTAAATAATTCTCAAATATGAGAGAATTTGGTCAGTTGAGGATGTAAAGGGATGAGAGATTTTAATTGAGAAATTAGTTTCATTAATTTTGGGTGAGAGAGGATCCTTAGGGATTGAAGAGTCATTTTAGGATTTGTTGAGATCTTTGGGGGTTTTCTTGAGGGATTAAAGGGATATGAACTAGAATTGGTTCAATTCAAATTGTATAAATTTGTGAGCCTCAAAGGCAGATTAGGGTAGATTGGATAGAATAGGGAGGAGAAAGTGAAGTTTGGACAGCCAAAGCTTGAAATCCTCTTGGCAAATTGTAAGGGCCTAAATGTTGAATATCTGGCCAAGAAGATAAGTTTGTAAGTATGTTCATTTTTATGAAAGTGTGATTTTGAGTTATGCACCTTATTTTGGACAATTCATGTATGGGTCAATTACTATGTTAAGAGTGAATTTGCTGGTATTTGCTGGTTAATTAGTGCATTAATCCTTGTGGAATGATAATGGTGGGTGCATGAATAAATTGTAATATGGGAACATTATAGGAAAGGATTACGAATATTAGTTGATGAACCTTCAAAGGCAACACTGAAATCAATTTTTAGATATTGGATATCTGGTATCATAGTTATAAACCCGTAGAATATTGTGAATTGGGTGATAGATCGAAGATTTGATTAATAAAGGTCAAACATCTGTTTGCTAGAATGTTACAATCGATTAGCTGGATTTTAGATATGAATGGATTATGGTGTGATTGTATGAAGGGCGCAAACTTTTAACTCAGTCCAGTATAAGAACGTAGTTTTCAGAATGAATACAACTTTCAAGATTGTATTTTGTTACATTGAGTTGAAAGCGTTGTTCTGTTAAATGGATTGATATTATAATTGTTAAATGCAGAAATCGGTTAAGTATGTTGGATAAATTCTCTTATTAAATTCCAGATTCATTGTGAATCGATCCCCATGATTGAAGATCTTAGCGCCGAATGTATCTATTTGTGTTGAAAGTTATTGAGTGATCGGGTTGTGTACAAGACGTAGATGTTCAAACGAAGCTAAATTAGACTTGGAAATTCAACTTCAGGGAGGCGGAATTGTTTAATGGAATTTTGATTGAGTTGTTATGTGTAAAATCGTGTTTGAATTCAAATTGCAGGTTCAGGGGGTTTGCAAATCTAAGCTCCTGATTGGTGAAAAGCAGTCAAATGAATTTGTTTAAATCCAACGCAGAGTTGTATGTGTATATCTTGCAGAAAGTTGACTAAAGAGTAGTTTAAAATGCAGAGCTTAGGAAGCACATAACTAAACTCTGTGTATTAGTTGATTGTAATTGTAGGAAAGGGTTGTTGGTCTTGGAATACATCAAAGGAATTGGAGTCTATGAAGTTAATTTGGACCAGAGAGAGTTATGATTAACTCTTGAATGAAATCGATTTTAAACATCAATTTCTTATGTGTGAATGTACTACCTTAGCGCCAGAAGGTTTGAGATCAAATGTTGGCATTTGAGATTATAATTCCACAACAACTATAAAGGGTGAATTGGTATTACAAAGAACCTGTGTTACTGGTGGATAAACAAGTATGAAATTTGGATTCTATTGTTTAGATTTTAGCTTGGTAAAGGGCGCATCA
>APFE030603633.1:12442-25628 GCA_000404065.3 Pinus taeda
TTGATGATCATTTGATGTATATGGATCCAGTTTGAAAATTTATGAAAAGTGGTCCTTGAAAAGAAGTAGGGGGTTGTAGCTCCCTTCCAGGAGAGACTGGAAAACGAGTTGTAGCTCTCTGCAGGTTGCAGCCTGCGTACTCGCAAATGACTGCACCAGTACAAGACCATTGTAAAAGGAGTTTCTAATTTGAAAGAAGATAGAGACATATTGCAGCAGGTGGTTTTCACCCACATTGGGTTTCCACCTTATATCTGGTGTTCTTTGATTTGACTGACTGCTTTTCTGATTCATGCTCATTATATTGGTATGCAAAAATAATTCAAAGTATAAATAAGAAAGATTTGGTAAAAGAATTAGATAATACTGATTCACCCCCCCTCTCAGTATTATTGTCAACACAGAGAAGTCTTTGCATGGTCATATGAAGAAATGTTAGGCATTGACTTGAGCATAGTTGAACACGAAATTAAGATGTATCCAGATGTCAAACTAGTATGACAACGACTTCGACAGGTGCACCCGAAGAAAGCTGCTTCCATTAAGGAAAAAGTTGAAAAACGTTTACGTGCTGGTTTCATTAACCCGGTTCCTCTAACTGATTGGGTATCGAATATTGTTCTTGTGACCAAAAAGCCAGGAACAATTAGAGTGTGCATCGATTACAGGGGTGTAAATCAAGCTTTTCCAAAGGACAACTACCCTACACCCTTCATCGACCAGATAATTGATGAATGCGCTGGATGCAAAATCTCTTCCTTTATGGATGGATTTTCGGGGTATAATCAAATAAATACCCGCCCACAGGACTAGTCAAAGACTACATTTATTTGTCAGTGGGGCACATTCACGTACCGCAAGCTACCATTTGGTTTAAAGAACGCAGGGGCAACTTTTCAGAAGGCTATGAATCACGCCTTCCATGACATCAAGAACATCATTCAACCATACCTTGACGATCTTCCGGCTCATTCGCGAAAGTAGAGTGATCATCCATGGCACTTGAGAGCTATATTCCTATGTTGTCAATACTACAAGATATGACTCAATCTGCACAAGTGTGTGTTTTGCGTCGGTTCTGGTCATTTACTTGGCTTTGTGGTTTCAAAGGGCAGGATTCGTCTCGACCCATGTAAGGTTCAAGTAATCATTGATCTGTCTCCACCTTCAAATTTGCTTCAGATTCAGAAACTCCAAGGGAAAGCAGAATTTTTGAGGAGGTTCATTCCAAATTATGCTGAACTTGCTAAAGATTATATGCGTTTATTGAAAAAAGAAGTGCCCTTCAACTGGGATCAGGTTGTGCAAGATTCCTTTGATGCTCTAAAGGAATCCCTAATAAAAGCATCATTAATGTACACTCCTGACTATTAAAAAGACTTTAACTTGTATCTAGCTACAACTGATATGACCATCGAATTGGTTTTAGTTCAAGAAGACGATGGAATCAAACATCTTGTCTATTATTTAAGTCGAAACTTAAATGATACAGAAAGCAAGTACTCCTATGTTGAAAAGCTGGCTCTCACAGCTGTTCAAGCAATACAAAGATTTCGACATTATATCCTCTTTCATAAAACTACCATTTTGTCAGATTTCAACCCCATGACTTGCATTGCAAGAGTTTGATCTGGAATTCATCAAATCCAAATTAAAGAAATTTCTAGTTTTTGCGGAATTACTATGCGACTTCCCATCGCCGTCCAACTATTCAACATCCAAAGCATCAATCATGAATGAATCTTTGTTTCTAATATCGTCAAGCGATCCATGGTATGGAGATATAATCATCTATCTCCAAACCCAAACATATAAGCCTAATACCTCATGCTCAAAACAACGACGTACTCGATACCAAGCAAAAGACTACATGATCGTCGGTGATACACTTTACCGTCATGGTATCGATACAGTTTTGCGAAGGTGCCTCACCCATGAGGAGGCCGAAAAAGTCCTAAATGACTATCATTTAGGCACGTGTCAGGGGCATCAATATGGTTATGCTACGGCACAAAATATTTTACGAGCAGGTTACTTCTAGCCAACAATGTTCAAAGATTGCATAACTGCAGTCAGAAGTTGCCATGCTTGTCAAATCTTCGACCGCAAAACCAAAATAACACCCGCACCTCTACCTCCAGTAGTTGTTGTGGGGCCATTCGCCAAATGGGGCATAGGTTTGATGACATGTAACCCCACCTCGGCTAGGGGGCATGGGTATATCATAGTCATAGTTGACTATTTTACAAAATGGGACGAGGTGATGCCTACATTAAACAATAGTGGCGAAACAGTTGCTCTTTTCTTTTTCAATCATGTAGTCTCCAGATTCGGTGTTCCACAAGCTATAGTCACAGATCATGGATCTCATTTCCGTAATCACGTGATGGTTGAATTGGCTGCCAAATTAGGACTGTCCCATGATAGCTCTACTCCATATTATCTGCAAGCTAACGGACCAGTTGAGGCGATCAACAAAGTTTTGAATCGCATGCTGCAAAGGATGATTGGAGTCCATAAACGGAGTTGGCACCTAATCCTGTACTCAGCCTTGTGGGAATACCAGACATCGGTGAGAAATGCGACCAGGCTTACACCCTTTCAGCTGGTGTATGGCCTGGAAGCGATCTTACCAATTCAGTGCGAAATTTCGTCCCTCAAGCTCACAGTCGACCTTCTCCCCGTAACTTCAAAGGAGGAGGCTCGTTTCTTGGAATTAATCCAACTGGATGAAACCCATCATGACGTCGCCTTAGCTAATGAAGCACATAAGAAATGAGTCAAAGCGCAGTTTGAAAAGAATGTCAAACCCCATGTCTTCTCAAAAGATGACATGGTCTTACTTTACGACCAGGAATCCGATAAATTAGGAGCAGGTAAGTTCCAGTCTTTGTGGATGGGTCCCTATATTGTTAAGCGTGTATTAACAAAAGGAGCCTACGAGCTAGTAGATTACAATGGGATTCCACTCTTGCAACCCCGAAACAGGTTGTACCTTAAGCATTACTATGCTTGACTCAGTGTAGTAACCTCTTCATAAGCTTTTGTTACATTTTTGTTTTTGTTAAGAGTGATTGTTTTTGTTAGGTAATCCACTTTTGCATTTTGTTGCAGATGTCGAACCTATTGGAATCATCAGTTGGATACGCTGACGGAGCAAGTCGTAGTGCACGGAACCTATCCTCTGTAGCTTGGGCCATCTTTGATCCAAGCGGCAAGTTAGTAAGTTTTATACGGGTATGTATTGGTCGATCAACGAACAACATTGTTGAATACATCGTGTTGATAAAGCTCCTCTCTGATGCCATTGTGGATGGCATACGCCGACTTGTTGTCAGGCTAGACTCACAACTCGTCATTTTATAGCTTACCAGCATCTATTCCGTTCGGAATACAACTATCTATCGTATGTTCCTAAGGGTCAAGATTTTGGAAAGGCAGTTTGATTCTATTCAATATCAACACATTTCCAGAAACTTAAACACATTAACTAATCCATTAGCAAATTATGTGTTGGATAGACATTTGCAACATTTATAAAATAAAATCATTTCATCAATATTTGCACCAGGATCATATAACTTAACCAAAATAAAGCTCTGAAAATAAAAAATATATATAATTGTTTATAGTTGTACATAGTGTTTTGTGTCCAGGAAAAAATCGGTCATACGACCCAAAAACTCAAAATGCAAGGTGGTACCCTAGTCTAATGGTGTTGATGATAACAAGTCACCACCTGTGCAATCATGCATAAGAGACTAGTCCATCAGCTCGGCATGCCAGTGGTATGGCACTGTAATCTCAGAGGCAGCTCGTCGGTCCTCACATCCTAAATACCAAGGGTGAGACCCTCGATCTGATCCTGCAACACTACAAGAGTCTCGGCTACATCTAGATCGTGAAGGACGAACCTCCCTATAGGCTCTCCTGCTAGAACAGCAGTTGCTGCTCTTAGGCGCACTGTTGGTCGCACTAGTCCGATATCTGCATGAACACATGAGTTTTGATTAGTCTTGAAAAACATTTAAAAATAACAAGAACATTATAAAAGCAATAAACAAAGATATGGTAAGAGATTTTTACCTATGACACCCCACTACTCGCCAGCCAACAACACCAAATCTAGGTCACCTCGGAAATCCATCCCGACATATGAACACTCAGCATAAACCATCTATTAACAGTTGAACCACTCAAAGAAGGCATCAGAGAAGGAAACCTACGATTGACCAGCATGTCTGGCCATAAGGTCAACCCATCTCTGCATTCGTGGCTCAGTCGGTGGTGGCAGACCGAGTGAAATGTATTGTGGTTGCATCAGTGGGATCTTCTCCAAGGCGAAAGTAGTCAGAATAGAATGATAGCCAAAGTTCTTGGATCTTCCAGTTTTCACCTTGGTAAGTTGTTCTTTTATCACTGGAAGTACTGCGTCACACCAGTTGAATACCTTTGGTTCGAGGCATTCCAAGGCGTACTACATATAGGACCTGTTGGCCAAGTGAAGGGTTGTGCTACCAACCAATCTAGAAAAGGTGAATAAAATAGTCCTCAAGGACCAATCGATGACATCTCGGATATTGATCTTGCCATCCCTACTTGGCTAAGATCCTTCTCTATAGTATCAGCGAATATAATCCCTCACAGATTCACCCCCATGGGCGAAACCTGATAGTGAGAGAGGGGCATCACGCCTTAATAAACCGGTCAAGAAGTAGATGTACTCAACAATCAAAGGGATGGATTTTCCTCTAATCTGGAAGACTTGGTTGGTAGGAACCCATGCATCAAGGAAATATTGCAACAAGTTGATTTGTTGCCTCATGCTAGATATGCGAAAGAACTTGAGCAAGCCACAGTTCCGCAATGCAGTTACCGTACCCGGATCATGTAAGGAAACCATGTCCTCTTCTTCATGCTCATGTTCATGCCATTTAACAACCATTTTTCTCTGATGAATCTCTAAAAAAAAAACAAGAGAATAATTAGGATCCTGATTTGGCAAAAAATAGGCAAAATTTCCATGAAAAATCAGTGCAAAAGTTTTCTTCCTTGCGCCCATCGTACCCTAGCTATGTACTGGGTGAGATCCATACTAACTGGCCAGTGGCTAGCCTTGTATGTATTTCACCTTTCGATGTATACTAGGTTTGAAGGGGGTAGAATGAATTGTTCAAACCCTAGAGGCTCAGAAAAGTAGGAAAACATGCTCAGAATTCAAAAAGGAAAGAATGCAATTGAAGACCTCAGGTTTAGCTCCTACCCGATCCAAACGGCACCAAAAATCGTCCACAAAATCTTCGGGAATCATCAAGGGGGAAACACGTCCAGAGCTCCAAAAATCCCAAATTCAAATGAAATGGTAAAATGAGGGGTAAAAACTACTTTTAAGTTACTTTTCACGTAATTCAAGTATGGTATTAGTTTTTAAACTCATTTTTCAAGCATATATTCTCATTTATAATCAGTTTTATGGAGCAATTGAACAGGTGGTACAACCATCAAAAGAACATAGTGTTAACAGTGAACCAAATATCAAAGCAGTTTTACGCAAAGTTCAAGCTCGTTAAAAAATAAACCTAGCAATGAGCATATGTTCCACCAGAGTTTAAGCTCATTAAAAAATGAACCCACCTTCGGTAAATAACCATTGGGATCACATTATCATCAGCTTTTGAGCCTTGGTTGTGTTCTTACCATCACCTCTATTCTTTTTTAGCCGATCATACACCTGCATTTGATTGTTTACCCCTTTTGAGGAACAGCTACGATGAGTGATCCTGTTAGCCATCTTCTTTACACTACCATAATTGAAAAGTTCCAAACATCACTTGGAACCAGCTGCTACCCGAAAATATCACTTGTTCCTAAAAAAACGAGTCTCCTTTAAGCTCTTTTCATCTGACTCATAAAATATGAAAATATTGCTGAGAAATTGGCCTCTCAAGCTTGTTAAAGTGATCAGAAGTGCTATCCCTCCTCTAGATTTTAATCTTTTTGGACCTGAGGGATCATTACACAAAACGATCGAGCGCCTGTCTTGTTCAACTTGTTAAAACTATAGAAAATTCAACCCTTTCATATTATTTTATACTTTTTCGGACTTAAGGGATGATATTACGAAAAAGGAATACTAGAGTTTCCTTTCCGTGCCTTTTCTGACTCTCTAAAATTGAAAAAGGACCGAGTTATCTTTGTCATTAAACTCATTAAAACAATAGCAACAAACTTGTCCATGCAGACAAGAACAAGTTTCATTGTCTCTAGGCTCGTTAAAAAATAGCGACGGGTTTTCCCAAAGGGAAAATTATAGAACAAGCATATTTTATCCTCCTCAAGCTTGACAAAAATAAAGAGGTACTAGTCAGAAATAACTGGGGAAAAATTGGGAAGAAAACTTGAAGAAACTTTATTAGTAGCAAGTCACTCTTGAACATGACACTTTCACTCCATCACTCATATCACCATTGGTCCACCGTACCATCCATTTTTGGGGTTAATGCTACCAATCCATTTGAGTGTCGTCGATATGTTCAAGAGAAGCCGCTCATAGAATTCACCAACCCAACTTGTGTCTCATCCACTGCAATACCTTCACCCTTAATTCTTTCATGACCGCTACCCTGAACCTTGTATCATCAGATCATTTTCACCTCCACAAAATCATTTGGTCCATTGCGTGTCGTAGATGTGGGATCCATTAAAGCCCTCCTACAACGGGTCACTTCTTGTCCACACCAACTCATTATCCAAGAAGCTAACTTAGGAACAACCCTTTTAGTACTTTGAAGCTTGCATGCCTCAACGGAAAGTTTCTCACTTCCAGCGATAGGTTTATATCAATGGCCTTTGACTGAAATATTTTGCGTGGTGTTCTACGCCAAGTCTCATTTTCACACCGCGTGAATTGTATTGCTGTACCTTGAGGATCATCATCATTATCGGTGATTCCTCTTGTGCCTGTTAACAACTTACATTATTGGCTGGTAATCAGGAAATGTCTTTCCATGTTCGACTTTAGAACATCTCTTCACATGGATCGACTTGTACTTCGGGTGAATATTGAACGAGTTTTGAAGACCCTAGATCTAGTTTCATCCATCCGGGAGGCGATATATTTAGGAAAAATAAAGACATCAAATGTACATCATAGCTACATAGATAATCATCCAAGTCGAAGGATGATGGCTCTACCAGAATCATCAGTCTGCCATACAGACAGTTGTCTGTCTAATTTACATGAAAATGAATTTATAAAGTTGAGCATGGGAATGCCCACCTCAGCTAGATCATATAAATATTATGAAGATAATGTATTGTATTGTATCTTATTACAGGTCACCTTCCAGTTCGAAAAACCTCGGATCCTCATGATAAAGCATTTCACCCGACATCAAAAGATTTATGACCTCGTGCTTTAGGGGCAACTATTATAGACATATTTGGGCACTACAACCCCAATCTCATATGTCCATAAACCCAGGGCTTCTAAGTCCCTAGAAGTGTTGTTTCATACCCTAAAGGAGCAAGGTCAGCTGATTACATCATCTCCCAGAAGTTCTCCATGAAAAACTACTCAAAACTAGTCAAAATTGGACCATCTCTCCTGCTCCATGGTCAAAGTGCGATTCATCCCACCTAATCCACATGGGGGATGCAATGCATACTAAAAATCCCTTCTATGGGGTGCAATGGGCAAGAGTAGACAAATGGCAGAGACTGTTTGCAAGGTGGATGGTCATGGAATCTTCCAGAAACTTCTCCTGTGACACTTGCCTCTCTGAATTCGCCCAAGGATGAGTAAGAGATCATGAAATCTCCAAGTGGAATTGAGAACTATCAAAGAAATGACACTAATCAAAAACCCAGAAGCTGACTGACCCACCTGCAAACATCTATATATGGATCCCTCATCCTAGAGATCCAGAGGTTGGAATTTTGCATCTTGTAAGGAAGTGTTGTTGGTTTCTTTGTGGAACATCATAGTTTTGGGTGATCTAGATTTTCATGAGGTGAAGAAGGTCTTTCATGCTGGGAGGATGGTGTTGGGTCAGATCAATGGGTTGTAATCCTCTCTTCTACTACTTCTATCAATAAAGCTATTTGAGTTTTCCTCCTATTCTTTTGTGTTTTGAATATTGAATTGATATATGCATTTGTATGGTCAATATATATCTGATCCTATATTGTTTATGATTGTAGATCTCTATGCTTTGATGGTATTATGCTGCTTTGACTCTACAGGTGTTCTTTGAAGCGGGACAAGTGAGGAAGGAGTGGCAAAGATCTGTTAAAAGGGAGAGGAAACAAGCAAGGAGCCAAGCGAAAGATTGAGGTTGGTACTCTCTGCTTCTCTCCCATCTACTTCTCATAAAGGAAAACAAAAGTAACTTTAGTTTGTTTGTTTCTAAGATAGCTACTCGTCTTAGTGGGACTAGCAGCTCTGAATGGACACTAGTTTTCCTAATTACACTACTGACAGCTATGATTTGATTTTTTTTCGTCTGGTGTTGATGGGTACAGCTTGTTGATAGGATATTAAGTTATGTTTTTCTCATTGATATTTATTTGATTGATGAATATTTCTTGATGAATGAGTTGTTGACAATGAATAGGTAGCATAGGTTCATGAGGAGATTTATCATTGCATAATATAATGCATTATTGGTGATGGGCCTCTAAATTAGACATAAATTAAGGCCCATATGATTATCCTTCAATACATTAAACCTCTATTTTTGCATCAGATCATGTACTTTCATCTTTAATATGTTCATTACGAAGATTTATGGATAATTTCATATTTGTGCCTAATATTGTTTATTTTTGTGGAATATTGTGAGAATATTGGGCAGATTATGGAGATTTGGAGGACGATATAATCTAGGGAATTGCTCCCTACTACATAAGGATTAATATTAAATAATAAATCAATAAGATATTCTAGAATTATGGCACAGATTATGGAGCTCCAATGATTGAGAAAATCTAGGAATGTGTTCCTTGCCATTTAATGTAGATTCCTAGTATTGGGAACCAGATCCACTAATCAAAGCATTTTGGTGGGGAAATATTCCTCCTTTCATGGAGAATGATTCCTAATCATTTTTTATAAGTACCGAGTCAAATTTTCCTCTAAGGGTGGATTTTTATTTGTCTTCTTGTGGAGAGAACTCATATTTTTGTAGTTCCACTTTCATTTTCTGTAGGGATGTAATTGTATTGATGAAAGTAATGAAAATTGGTGCCATGTTCAGCTTCTACATCTTGGTCTCCTCCATAGGACTCTGAGTTTCATTTGTCTTGCCTATACTAGGAGCGTCAAATCCCTTTTGTTTCATTTCTTCTCTTCTTTCACTTCTTATTTACACGCATCTCTTGTTCTTGTCCTTCTTTTTTTGCATTTAGTATTAATGATTTATTGTTGTAGGATTAGGTTAAATGGTTGAAGTAAGTTATTTTGTAGGACCACAAGCACCATTAATCATTGGAGCAAATTTGGAAGATCGTAGTAATTATTGAATTACTTAGATTAGTTTGCTTATTCCCAAATCTAGATTTATGGAAGTCCTTTGTGGAAAATAACAATAAATTTCTATTATTTTTTAGAGCATGATAATGAGCTTCAATAGATTTGATTCCATTTTCATTATATCAAAAACACATTCTAGTTAATAACGAAAACTACCCCATTGCATTTTAACTTGATTAGGTTAGGCATTTGATAGTTTTACTAGCTCACTAGTTCTCGAGTTTCTATAATTTAGACTAGTAATATTCTGCCATTTTTAAGCATGGGTTAAACAAAGGTATTTTTGAGTGATACCACTTGGAATGGAGAGCTAAGTCATCCTAGCCAATAAAAAATATTCCCATCCAATTTGGATTTTATTTCATTGGTTATTCAGTGAATTATAACTCCCTATAGCAAATATGTTGTCTCTAGTAGTAAACTACAGGAAACCCTGTAGTAGTCTTCGAACATGCATATACTTGCCCAAATTCACTCAAGAAGCTTGGTTACCTTTAGGGTTGAATAAAGACCCCTAGGCTCTAAAACAATTATTATAGAAGACTAAAGACTACTTAGGATTTGCCTCTTTACCCATGCAAAACATTTCAGCGATTTGGGTTAATGGACAAATTTATGAATTAGATAATACAATGATGATTTTATTGATTGCCACTTTTAATGAAATCTGTTAATGGACCTAAACTTTTTGAAATTTAATGGTTGAAATTTAGCTCATGATATTTAATTTATGTAATTAGAATATGTTTCTTTCCTTGTATTTTCTTTCTTGCAATAGGTTAAGTTTTCCATTTCGAGCATTTCATTTTCTACCTTTAGTTTAGGATTTGATTTCATTAAATGCACTCCATTACATCATGATAGCAAAGAAAGGACACATTTTATGTTGCACATATAGTGTTGATACCTCTTAAGTTTGTATGAACCCCGGGTCGATAACTAAAGTTGGTAGCCTAGGGAATTGCAACATTCTTGTTGCAATACTCATGCCTCTAAATTAGACGTAAATTAAGGCCCATCTGACCATCTTTCAACACATTAAACCTCTATTTTTGCATTATATAATGTATTTTTAACTTTAATATCTTCATTAGAAAGGTTTATGGATAATTTCATATTTGTGCCTAATATTATTTATTTTTGTTGAATATTGTGTGAATATTGGGCAGATTATGGAGATTTAGAGGAGGAGATAATCTAGGGACCTACTCCCTACTACAGGAGGATCAATATTAAATAATAAATCAACAATATATTCTAGAATTCTGGCACAAATTGTGGAGTTCCAATGATTGAGAAAATCTTGGAATGTGTTCTCTACCATTTAATGCAGGTTCCTAATATTGGGAACCAGATCCACTAATCAATGGATTTTGGTGGGGAAATCTTCCTCCTTTCATGAGGAATGATTCCTAATCATTTTTATAAGTACTAAGTCAAATTTTCCTCTATAGGTTGATTTTTATTAGTTTTTTTGTGGAGAGAACTCGTATTTTTGCAGTTCCACCTTCATTTCTTGCAGGGATGTAATTGTATTGATGGAAATAATGAAGATTGGTGCCATTTTGAGCCTTAAATTTTGGTGTCCTTCATAGGACTTTGAGTTTCCTTGGACTTGGCTATTCCAGGAGCCTCAGATCCCTTTTGTATCATTTACTTTTCTTCCTTTCATTTCTTATTCACATGCATCTCTTGTTCTTGTTTTTTTCTTTTTTCTGCATTTAGTATTAATGATTTCTTGTTATGGGTTTGGGTTAGATAGTTGAAGTAAGTTTTTGAAGTATCAAAAGCATAATTTCATCATTGGAGAAACTTTGGAATTTCATAGTAACCATTGAGTTACTTGGATTAGTTTGCTTATTCCCAAATCTAGATTTCTAAAAGTCCTTTGTGGCAAAAAACAGTAAATTTCTGTTATTTTTTAGAGCATTATAACGAGCTTCAATCAAGTTTTTTCCACTCACATTAGACCACAAAACATTCTATTTAATAACAAAAATCACCCCATTGCATTTTCACTTGATTAGGTTAGGCATTTGATAGATTTACTAGCTCACTAGTTCTCGAATTTCTAGATTTTAGACTAGTAATTTTCTACCATTTTTTAGCATGGGTTAACAATGACATTTTTGAGTGATTCCAGCTGGAATGGAGACCGAAGATATCCTTTTCAATAAAAAAAAATTTCCCATCTAATTTGGATTTTATTTGGTTGTTCATTCGGTGAATTATATCTCCCTATAGCAAATCCGTTGTTTCGTGTAGTAAAATACAAGAAACCCTATAGCAGCCTTCCAACATGTATATACTTGCCCATATTTTCTTAAGAAGATTGGTTACTATCCCTTAGGGTTGCATCAATACCCTTAGACTCTAAATCAGTTATTAGGGAAGACTAAATATTGCTTAGGACTTTCCTCTTTACCCATGCAAAACATTTCAATGATTTGGGTTAATGGACAAATTTATGAATTGGATAATACAATGATGATTTTCTTGATTACCACATCCAATGAACTCTGTTAATGAATCTAAGATATTTGAAATGAAATGGTTGGAATTTATTTCATGATCTTTACTTTATGAAATTTGAATAGGTTTCTTTCTTTTTATTTTCTTTCTTGCAATAGGTTAAGTTTTCCATTTCGAGCATTTCATTTTCTACCATTAGTTTAGGATTTTATTTAATTAAATGCGCTCCACTACATCATGATAGAAAATGAAGGACACATTTTACGTTGCACATATACTGTTGATATCTCTTAATTTTCTACGAACCTCGAGTTGATAATTCAAGTTCGTAGCCTAGGGAATTGCAACATTCTTGTTGCAATACCCATGCCTCTAAATTAGACATAAATTAAGGCCCATCTAACCATCCTTCAACACATTAAACTTCTCTTTTTGCATTATATAATGTATTTTTATCTTTAATATGTTCATTAGAAAGGTTTATGGATAGTTTCATATTTGTGCCTAATATTATTTATTTTTGTTGAATATTGTGTGAATATTGGGCAGTTTAGAAATTCCCACTGTAGATCAACAGATTATGCAATAGACTAAAGAAAAATACAAGATCTACTTCTACAACAAACTTTGTGGAAGCTTAATCAAATATGAGCAAGATCAATGAGAACACATATAACTGAGAATCAGAAATCAATCACACATAACACAACAGAAATAACCCGGGGAAAGCCTTAGCCTAAAACCGCAATCTATATATTATCATACAAGTGGAAATATGTTCGAGTTACAAAAAGAATCATCTCTCAAGCTATCCTGCTCTCTCTGCAATCAAACAATATAGCTCACAGACTGAATAGACATTGTATATGTCCTCCTCAATCCCTCCAAACCTCATATTTCCTTGCGCAGTTTTTATTGGGGTCTAGTGATGCCACATGTGTGAATTGACCTCATCACACTCACAAAACCTGAAGAAGTAACTACGCAATCCTCAAGGAAAGAATTCCTTTTGCATGCAAGAGATGTTAGGATATTCCGACACATAGGAAATAGTAGTTCAACTTGGTCTAGTATAGAGTTAGGTATAGAGTTAGGTAAAGTGTGTTTCTTTACCGTTGTACATTTTGTAACTTACAATCCGACGGTCACGATATGTAGTGATCCGACGGTTCATTCTCTCCT
>APFE030603633.1:38064-51943 GCA_000404065.3 Pinus taeda
AATATTCTAGCAATTGATAGTACATTTTCCCTCCATCTGATCTCAACTGGGTCTCTGTCTGAACTAACATGCATGATTTATTTATGAGAGAATATTCAGTTATCTGAAGTGCAGCAGTTACATGCATGCATGCATTAACTAACTGAACTCACAATTAATTCAACAAACTATTTGAATTAATATAACTGGACTTGACTCAGTTAACTAAGCCAACTAATTACAACTCAATATTACAACTCATCCTTATCTCTTTAACTAATGGATAAATTCCTCAATTAATGGAGAAACTGTTACATGTCCCCACATAAACTTCATGTTTGATTTTCTACAACTAATTAACTCATGGTGAATTAATTAATTATTTTACAAACAGCTACTAAGATCAAATTCAAATTTTTACTTCTCTATTTTAGTTTAGGGACTAACTAAAATAGAAGGTATCCCAAAGTGCTATTCTATAGTAGTAATAAATTTAGCAATTCTATATTTAGCATTTCTTGTTCCTATTTTCAACACTCCCTCTCAACAAGAAAGGGATTATCAGTAACCCCAATCTTGTCTCTGTGGAACTTGAACTTGCATTTTGAAAATGCCTTAGTCAAAATATCTGCATCCTGTTCCTCGGTCGAAACATATAGCAACAACATGATCCTCTTGACCACGCAGTCTCGAAGATGGTGATACCGGATATCAATGTGCTTGGACCTGTTAGTGTCAATATCTGCATACTTCCTTTAGGGATCAAAATTCATTCTCTGCATATGCATTTTAGGAGTCCCATACTGAAAATTTTGCATCATTCCATTAGGTCATGATATACTGATCCACTAAAGGTTGTTTTCTCTTCAAAAAATCTTTCCCTCATAGACTATTCTTGCTGATCCTTCTTCAGATTTTTTTCAGTTAGGGTTTCATAATTAATTTGTAGTTCATTGCATTAGGTCATAGGGTATGATTTCATTAGGTCTAGGGTTTCATCACCAAGGTCAAGATCCTAATTTCAAAGTGTAAATAAAGGTCAGCAAGGGTATGAGGATGATCAATAAATCAAGCATGATGGCTTGTAAGTCATAGCTACTAAAATTATTATCTTTTTAACCTAATGTAATTTTCACCTCAAAAACATCTTTTTGACGTGAAAACAAAGTATTTATTTTATTTGTGATTCATATGTAATTTTAAGTTCCTATATGTAATAATTTATCTTAGCTACACCAGAGCATTTCTCCTTGCTGCAAGACCAAAAAACACTACAAAATTCAAGACGAATTGAGCATTTATCCACCTGCAAAGATACAAGAAGAAAAGGCATTAAAACAAAGTTTTGAAAAAGAACTAGAAACATTGAAAAAATGGGTTTTTCAAGTGAAAAAATCAAAATCTTCTTCTATTTAACCCTCATAGTTCATTTTCAAATTCATTATCTTCATTTTCCAAGAAAGAATGTGAAAGGGAGAAGAAAGAAGGTCGAGTTTGAGCGAAAAAGTCTGGCGTTGCGCATTTGGCCGAGACAAACTGGCACTGCACTTTTGGAGGCAGGTGCTATGCTTTTCCCCGATTTTTCCAAAGAAAAACTGAATGGGTGCTATGCTTTTGTCATGGTGTTTCATTTCTGAGTGAAGGCGCTACGCTTTTCCCAAAAGTGACCAAAAACCTCCAAATCTTCCAGTAGGCATCAAATTTGTTTTTCTCTCCCTTCTTACAGGTAAGTACATGTCCTTCATCTTGGTTTTGGGTTGCTAAATCTAAGTTACAAGCATCATTGGTCAGTTGTAATATTGAAACCCTAAAATTTTCCCTAATTCTATCTAAACCATAACTCCTTCCTACTCTTCTCAACACCCAACCCTACAGTGCTAAAATCACCATATCCCTTTTCCCTTTTGTCTCTTTTCCCCAAGAGCTCAAGGCACAAAACCCTTCTTCTCATTTCCATTCATTTCCTAGTTGCAAGCCCATTTTCCATCCCCTCATTTCTCATTTCCACGCACCTCAAACTTGCAAACATGTACCTAGAAGACCAAGACTATGAGGAGGAGAAAACAGTCAGTGATACCTCAGTTGATGGAGCCATGCAACCAAGAAAACCACACAAGGGAGGCAGGATTATCGAAGAAGAGCCATCAAACCTTAGGGAATTTCAGGCCTCAGAGTTGACTGTCACATGCTTCAGGTACCTTGGTTGTTATGAATTCTGTGAATAAGTTGAGAGAGTGAAATATCAACTGGAGCTCACTAGGCTTTTTGCAGCACATCTTCATGACAACAGGGTGACTCTTGCTGGGGTAACTTTCACCATTTCATCTTCTCTTATTGCAGATGCTACCAAGATTCCTAATGTAGGGGAGAAGTGGTTCAAGCGCTAAGATCTAGATGAGTACTATTATGAACCTAATATCAAACCCTAGTATAGAAATCAAGTGAAGAGACTATTTCCTTTCTAGTTTCTTGAGAACAAGTATGTTCCCATGATGAAGATCATCATGAAGTATTTCACTTGTGAGGGTCGGTTCTCCAGGCTGTATACTTATCATATCAGCCTCGTCATGAATTCTACCAGGGTGAGGATATTAAACATCCCTTATTGCTTGTTTAGGAGTGTTGAGAAGATGGCTTTTATTAACTAGAGGAAGCCTTACCCTCAACAGATGAGAAGCCTTTATCATTACTCCTTGATCAAGGCCGTTGTGCTTCATCATCTAAATCTCCTCAACATCCCTTGGGAGATCTTCATTTCTCATGAGATCTTCAAGGGTCCTCAAATTCCTCCACCAATGCCTCAAAAAGCATGAGGACCTTCTAGCCCAGCTAAAACAGATGAGTAGGCCAAGAAGACTACAATGCCAGTTTCATGACATATCAGAGGGGCACTAGGAGATTATTTGCAGCAGATAGGCAAGTGTTTTCTCCAAGGGATGTGGAAGGGCCCTTGCCTTCTTCATTAGCTCATAGGCAAATGCAAAATCCACAAGATGTGGAAGGGGCTTTGCCTTCTTCTTCAACACAATAGGTAGAGGTGAAACAGTTGTAGAAAGGAAAGGAAAAGATTCCAGTTGATGATGAGGAGGAAATATATTTTGACTTGATTGAGCATGATGAGTGAATCAATGTTATACACATCATGGAGTTGATATCATTGACTTCGAGTCTCATAACGAAGAAGCCATCAAAGACAGCATAATACGGGAAAGGGAAGCTCAAGTGCAAGATTTTGTGGACAATTTGGAGAGCGCCAATATGTCATCACATATTTGGAGCAAGAAAACAAGCAATTGATTGAAAAACAAGTGTTCATGGAGCTAGAAATGCTCAAGATGAAACGACAAAGTGGCAAAGAGGCACAAGTCACTTTGACCCCTGTTGAGCAGGGGATTGAAAATGATAGTGAGACTTAGCTTGAGAGAGTCAACTTCCACCTTGAGAAGTTGTTACAGAAGGCCAACAGAGAAAATCAGATGATCAAACACATGGCTTATCATTAGAGGACCTGAAACAAGATTTGCAATATGAGGGTCAAGAGAATGAAGGCTAGGCTAAGGTGTGCCTCGAAAGGAAAGAAAGAGGAGGATAGACTTAGAATGTTAGCTGAAGTCTCCTTGGCTCATAAAAGCACATGATGGTAGTGCTTCACACCAATTTTGGGTAAGTTTTGAACAAATTTTGTCATTTGCAATTTTGGATTTCAATACACAGGAAAACTGCCTATAACCTAGGGGCACCAATTGAAGAAATGGCTTCGATTTTTGGATTCAAAGTTATGAGGACATGCACCCTAGCAATTTTTAGAAGTTTTTGGGCAGAACTAGTCCACCAAAAGGTTAAACAAACCCTAAAAATGACCTTTCCGCCACTTTTTGAACACACAAAAGTAGTCTTGGGAAAATCAAGTTTTGAGAGGTCAAATGAGCTCCAAATGTAGACATTATAGGTGTTCTAGAAAGTATACTTGAATATATTTCCAATGCATTATCATGGGCTCAATTTGGATGCTAGGAAGGTCTCCAAAATGGACCTAAAAGTGGCACTGTGCTTTTGCTCGGTGGCGCTGCGCTTTTCACAGTTTTTGCTCAGGGTTGTTATTTTTCTAGTATTTTACTGTAATCATGGATTCTCTTCAATGGTGGATAATTTACCTATGTAAATGATTTCATGGCTTGTAAATATGATGTATAAATAGTAATAGAAGGTAGATTCATTGCTTAGGAGTTAGTTTGAGCCCAAATGAATCAGATTTTCACTTTTAGAGGCAAGTTGTTGATGATGCCTATATTCTTGTTTCGTGTTTAGTATTAGTTAGATTGGATCCTCATCTTAGGGATTCGACCCCTGAGGATGAGAGGAGGTTGAAATTATGTCTATATTTTCTTCTTCTTTCTCTTTGTAAGGGGTTGGAATCAGTTGGATGCTCATAGCTTGATTGTACATCATTGTAAACAGTTTGGCAAGGAGATTAATAAGATTTGCAGCTATTTTTATGGGATCCCCATGGTATGGAGTTTTAGTATAGTTTCTTCTTTTGTGATCATTTGTTTACATTTTTTATGTATGCCATCATTCATTTCATTTCTTCTAGTTGAATGTTTTCAAGTTTGATAGGTAGAACCCATTGTATTAGTGCTCTGCCTTAGGAAATCATTCAACATTTCATGTTTTCTACTGTTTAAGAAGGTTCCATGATTGTCACATGCCATTCTTAGCTCCTCATCAAACTTAAACACCTCACACAATTAAGCCTAAATTTCTAAAGCCTATGCCTAGCTTTGCCCATAGAACACCCTGCATTTCTAACCTAATTTCCCAGACCTAAACTGACCAGCTCGTCCTGATCCTGCAAAACACCAAGAAACATTCAATCAAAAAATTTCGAGTTACTATACCTAGACTAAAATCCTTTACCTGATCTGGTCATCTTGACTAAGATCCTTACAGACAGAGCCCTCTCCCGGCCTAGTAGGGCTAGCTACTTGGCTAAGCTTGGTTTGTGGTTAACCTAGCATTGCCTCCCTTCAGCCCGAGGTCAATCTAGGTGATAACATAGTGGCGACCATACTGCGGAATGAAAGACTAATCATCCTGATAATATATTTCATATAAATTCTTGAACTTTGGATGATGAGTTTTAGAATTTATTAGGATAAAATAGAAAGTTGTAAAACAATATAGAAAACTTCGAAATTTGAGCACACTAGGTTTGAGAAAGTACACTAGGGCCAATCCTGATTCAGATCCCGCCCCAATAGTGGACAATCCTAACTTGATTTCAAGAAGAATCAAAATACAAGAAAGTTCAGTCAGCTTCAAACCTTCGATAAAAGTAGATTCCTTCCTGGATGAGTGGTTGTTCTTAGAAGATCTATCTTTTGATTTTTCGTTTGACCTTTCTCTATTTATGACCAAATTTGAAAGTGCACTTGACGATATAGTTCTAGACCTAGAGTTTATTGCAGATCTTGAAATTCAAAAGGTAAATCGGTCAATTGATGAATATATCCTAAATTCTCCTTAATCATCCATCATTGTTACTAAGATCCCTGAGCTTTCTGAATTGGCATCCACTACCCTCAGTTCATCATTATTCCCATCAATCTCTAAAGTTCATTCCCAACTTCAGTTTATACCTACCCTTCCCCTTCAACCTATCATATCCTATCAAACACCTATTACCCCTACTTCTCCATCAACCACTCCATTAAACCCTAGTAGTCCAACCATTGTTGCAAATCCACCTCGAGTCATGGCTATCTAGTATGCACCCCTTGTTTTACCTCAGAATCTTGATGATATGCCCACTGATTACCAAAGTAAAATACCTCCTTTTGATGCCACTCAAAACATTATAGCTCAGCAACACGTTGATAAAATGAATGAATGCTTTGACCTTCATGAGGTAGAGGTAGAAAATGTGACTATGAGATTGTTTGTCCAAAGCTTTGGAGGTGAAGTTCGAAAATGGTTTAGAGATTTACCCACAGCCTCTATCACCAGTTTTCCAATCCTTTTTAGGCAATTCTTGGATCAGTGGGAGTTAAAGAATAACCCTCTCCAAATTTTTTCTGAGTATGAAAATATCAAAAGTAATGTTGTTGAAAGTGTGCAAGGTTATTGTGTGAGGTTTAATGCAGTATATAATGCTATTCTAGCCAACATTAAACCACCAGAGGGGTTAGCCTTGCTCAAGTTTCCAAATGGTTTCAATGTTGATATGGCATATCAGTTATGGGAACGTGATCCCGCCACACTAGAAGACATGCAGAAGAACATTGTAAGTGTAGAAGCAAATTTGTTGGCCAAAAGAGCAAGAATGAGATCTGAAAAGAGAGTGACCATAAAAGAGGAAGCATCTCCTTTAGATGCTAAGATGGATACTTTGATTCGAACAGTGGATAATATGGTTGACCAGCTGACCATTTCAGATAGACCTGAACCATCAATCAAGAATCCAAATTTTAGAGGACAACAGTAGCCCCAATTTTGGATTAAGCAGAGGGAACAAAAGGCACCGGACCAACCAGCACAACAACAGGAGATCAGAACTCCTTTGCAGCAGAATTACGCTCAGGGAATGGAAGCAGAAGATGATGACGATGATCCGTTAATTGAAGCAAACCATTTTTTCACTGCCGATTATGCCCATTTTTCTGACGGAAGATGAAGAATAAGCAGAGGTTCTAGACATTCAAAGGGATGAAGATTACATATTAGCAAATAATGTAGTTTTGGAGGCTTGGTCCGATGATTATCAGTGAGGTTATATGAATGCTTTGACAGCACAACAAAGGCAGTATTCTTTGAGAAGAAGAGATGTGCCTATCAATCCCATTCAAAAAAGAAAAGAGTGTAATCAAAGAATGACTCCTCAAACATTTAGAAGAAAGGGAAAGAGATTGCTAATCCAAGTTCTAGCAAAATACCATTAGCAAATAAAATTACGAACGAGAAGAATAATAAAAAAAGCACAGTGAAAGAGAAAGTAGAGAAGAAGGACCTTACTGTCAAAGAGGTAGAAAAAGTTTCATCCTTTAAATTAGAAAATGAAATTTGTAAATTAAAAGTGTCCATTCCCTTGACTGAGATGGTAAAGAATAGCAATTATAAACACCAAGTGTCTAGAATTTTGTAAATAAACCCTTTGTCAAATATGGTAAATGTTGAAGATGATCATCCTAAAATCATCTTTGGTCTAGCCATAGAAGGTCTGTCTAAAGATAGTGAAGTTCCTCCCTTTTATCTGAGTCTTAGACTGTATGAGTACATTCTCCATAATGCCATGTTTGATTCCAAAGCTTCTCATAATTTGATGCCTAAAGCCATTATGGAGAAGTTGGGCCTGGATATTACCCAGAAATACCATGATTTGTACTCCTTTGACTCTGGTAGCTTTCGTTGCATTGGTCTTATCAAATATTTGGTAGTGTCTTTAGATCATATCCCAGCCAAAAATGTTTTGATGAATGTGGTTGTTGCTGATATTCCACCGTGATTCGGTATGCTCTTGTCTAGATCATGGGGTGTTAAACTTTAGGGAACTTTACAACTTGACTTCTCTTATGCTACCATTCCCATTTTCGATCAGTTGAGAAAGTTATACCGAGAGAAGAAAATCAAATACATGATCACCAGCAAAGAGAAGCCACTCAATCATCCAATAAATGTTGTACATACTAATTTATAATCATTTGTTTTGTATTCTAATAGCAGATTAAATGATGTAAATATTCAAATTGTAGAAGTAGATGATGTACCCAAAATTTTAAAGAATTTTAGGGAATTCCTTAATCAGGAAAAAGAGAAAGTAGCAAGTTCTTGTGAGTAGCAAAAGGTTAGTGAAGAGAAGAAAAATGAAGTAATCAGTCAAGGTAAGGAAGTGAAGGAAATAGAATTTCAACATCTAGAAGATGAAACCAGCTTTTGGAGCATGGATTTTGAGGGTGCCGTGGGTAAGGATGGAGCTGGTATAGGAGTTTAGATTCGTAGCCCTGCTTTCTAGCCCAGCAAAGTCCCAAGTATTGTTAGAGTATGTTCTTACAAGTTGGCTTTTGATTGCTCTAATAATGAAGTAGAGTATGAGGCTTTGATTACAGGTCTTAAAATTTTGAAGAAATTGAATGCAAAAAGGATTTTTGTCTATGGTGATTCAGAGCTCGTGATCAAATAGGTAAAGGGAGAGTATCAAGCAAAGCATCCACAGATGAGAACCTATAGAAATGTAGTTTTATATATTTTGAGAATGTTTCCTAAATATACCTAGACAGCAGTACCCCAGACTCAAAACATTATTGCAGATTCGCTCACCACTACTAAAAGAAATTTGAAGATCCCAATGAACTCCAGCAGAATGTTTGAAATTCATGTCAAACACTGGCTAGCTGTTTTGGATAATTTTAAGATATTGGCAAGTGTTTTGGGATGATAATGAAATCAATGCCTTTTTGAGAATGAAGGAAAGTTCAAGGATGCTTCCATTAATGATGATCATGATATCGATGAACAAGAGATTGAGGTGAATCATATGGAGGTATTACAGCTGAAGGATAACATTATTCCTAGAGGTCTCATGCCTTTAGAGGAGCTTTTTGATCAAGATGATGTTGCAAGAAAGCCGAACTTGGTGCCCACCGACAAAGGAGTTGAAGATGTCAATCTTGGAACAACTGATAAGCCCAATCTTGTAAAGTTATCAAAAGCATTGTCTCTTGAGGTAAAATCCTAGTATGTTAGATTACTTTCTTAATTTTCTTATGTATTTGAGGGGGATTATTCAGATTTGAAGGTGTATGTCAAGGATATAATTCAACATACTATTCCTAACAAGCCAGATCAAAAGCCTTTCAGATAGAAGTTGAGAAGGATCAATCCAAAGCTACTTCCATCCATCAAAAAAGAGGTAAACATATTGATCAAATCTAGCATCATTGTTCCAATTAGATTTTCTGATTGGATATCAAATTTGGTCCTGGTACGAAAGAAGACTGGAGAAATAAGGTTGTGCATAGATTTCCGAAACCTCAACAAAGCATCCTTAAAGGATAAATATCCACTTCCAAAGATGGACCATAATCTGCGAAGAGTAGTTGAAGCATCACAAATGTCACTACTCGATGGTTACTTAGGCTATAATCAGATATTGGTGCATGAAAAAGACCAAGACAAAACTGCCTTCACAACACCTTGGGGAAGTTTTTAGTATGCCAAACTTCCATTCAGATTGAAGAATGTCGGAGCCACTTTTCAGCAAGTGATGGACATCACTTTTGCTAATGAGAAGGATGTTTTCTTAGTTGCTTATTTAGATTATTTGACGGTATTTTATGGTTCTAATGATGAACACCTGCACCACTTAAGGATTTTCTTTCAGAGATGTAGAAAGTTCAAGATTTCTCTCAACCCTAAGAAGTGTTTTTTTCCATGGATGACAGTAAACTCCTTGGTCATATCATTTCTAAAAATGGTATCTGCATTGATCCTTCAAGGGTGGAGGAAATTTAGCATATATACTTTCCGTGCAACAAAAAAGAGATTCAGGCATTCAATGGTAAGATGAATTTCTTACGCAGATTTATACCCAATTTAGTGGAACATTTACATGAAATGAATAACATGTTGAAAAAGGACAACACTATGAAATGGACTGAGGATGCCATGAAGTCATTCAATCTGGTCAAGTTTGCTTTGACCATAGCCATAGTCTTGATTAGTCCTGATTACACTCAAGATTTCATTACATTTTCATTTGCATCTGAGCATACCATGGCTGTAGTATTGATGCAAAAGAGAGATTAGATTGAGCAACCCATTGCTTCTTTCAGTAGGACTATTCGAGATGATGCCTTGTGGTATAATATCATTGAGAAACAAGCACTAGCTCTCATAAAAGCATTGAAGGATTTCAGAGTGTACATTCTTCATGCACATACCATAGCATATGTTCCAAATGCAATGGTGAAAGATGTTTTGATGCAAACTGATCCAGAGGGAAGAAGAGGTAAGTGGATAGCAGCAATGTTGGAATATGATCTGGAGATTAAACCCATTAAACTGATCAAGGGACAAGGCTTAGAAAAATTGATGGCAGAATCAAATCTACGTGCTCTAGACGTAAATATCATAGCAACGATGTCGGAGGATGAGGATGGTGATTCACTCATTCAAGTTTCAGAAATGGTTCTCCAATCACCATGGTATTCTGATATAGTTTATGTTCTTCAACATCTTTTTCCACCTCCTGGAATATCAGTAAGCAAAGGTAGATCACTAAAACTCAAATAAGTGAAATTCTACATTTTAAACAATGCTCTTTTTTGGAAAGATTCGGGAGGAGTTCTTCTTAATTGTTTGGTTGAAGACGAGGCTCAGCAGGTGATCCATGATTTTCATAAAGGTGATTGTGGCAGCCATTTGTTTTGGAAAACAACAACTAACAAAGTGTTGCGAGTAGGATATTATTGGCTGACTTTATTTTCATATTTGTATAAAACAGTGATGAGCTACCATGAATTCCAAGTTTTCATGGAAAATTTTAGGGGCGAATGTTCGCCCTTTGGAGAAATTAAGGGGTTTTAAATTTTTAGGGGGCGAATATTTTGTATCATAGTACATTTTTACAAATCACCTCAAATAGCTCACCTTATTTTAAGGGAGAGGGTAAAAAAGGTAAATTTAGCCCTTGAAATTAGGAGTTACAACCTTCCATTCGCCCATTTTCAAGGATAGGTTTTATTTAAGTGAATCCTATGGGCCAAAGGCCCAAATACCATATTTATAAAAGAGGTATGGTAAATTAATAAAAATATAAATAAATGAGAGGTATGGTAAATAAATAAAGCATTTTTTATATTTACTCCATAAGTCACCTTATATGCATGCAAGGGTGTAAACAAATAAAAATATAAGTAAAGTGGAGGTATGGTAAATAAATAAAACGTCTTTTTATACTTAAAAGGTATGGTAAATAAATAAAAATATAAATAAACTAGACGTATGGTAAATAAATAAAGCCTCTTTTTATATTTAGTCCATAACCCTCGTTCTATTTATGAAGGCTCAAGAAAGAGGTTTTATTTAAGTGAATCCTATGGGCCAAATACCATATTTGTATGTAAAAGAGATATGGTAAATTAATAAAAATATAAATAAACGAGAGGTATGGTAAACAAATAAAACATTTTTTTTTATTTACTTCATATAAGACTCAAAAAATGCGTTATATTTAGGTGAAAACTATGGGCAAAATACTATGGGACAAATACCATGGACTAGATTGTTATTAATACCATGCAAAAAAACATTATTAACCCTAATATTAGTATTAATAAAAATAAAAATGGCACATGGTATTGACCATGGTATTCACCAAAATGGCACATGGTATTGACCCATGGTAGGTATTCACCTAGAATGTAGCCTATTTAAATGGGGGAATTAAACTAGCATAGATCCATCTTTACTCTGGATCTACTAAGCCCCCGGAGGTTTCAAATATCGTGATATGCAAACTAGCATAGAGTGAAAAAAAATTTGATCCTCTTGGGGCTTGGTGGATCAAGAATGGATGTTGTAATTTAATGTAGGTTAAACATTTTAGCTTGGTTAAAATAAAAAATAAAATAAAAATCAACTAGTAATTTTATTAATTTTTATAAATTACTAATAGTAATTTTTAAGCTCCAGGTTTATGATAACCCATGGTATTGATAATACCATGTTATAAGGGACTTGGTTGGCTTTTTTATAATTTTATAAACAAGTTCCATCTCGTGGAAATGTGAAAAAAAACAGTGATATTGCCACCATGTGGCTCTTGTCATATATGGTTTTATACTTCTTCAAAACATTCTCTAAGAGTTCACAATGCTAAGATTCACTAGGACTTTACAAAGTTTTATTATTCAGTGAAAGGCTTGCCAAGATATTACAAGATTTTATAATTGAGTAAAATATTAGCCATGCCTGGTGAGAGATTCGCCAAAAAATTATATATACATATTATATTATTGATAAAATCACCTTCCATATTTCCTATATACCATGGAGATTCGCCCATTTATTATATTTATAAATTTAGGGGGGGTTTCTTAAAATTTTCCCTAGCCGGGATATTCAAAATGGATCGTCATTTTGCAGGAATTTGATTTGGAATTCATCAAATCCAATTCAAATAAATCTCTATTTTTTCCAAGCTTCTTCACGACCTTCCCTCTACCACCATCGACTCAACAACGGAACCATCAATTCTGGATGAGTCTCTGTTTCTGATCTCGTCCTTTGACCCTTGGTATGGAGATATACTGATCTATCTCCAAACCCAAACTTTCTAGTCTGATACCTCTCGCTTGCAACAGTGACGTATTTGATATCAAGCCAAAGATTATCTGATCTTTGGTGACACCCTTTACCATCGCGGTATATTTACTATTTTTTGTAGGTGCCTCACACATGAGGAAATCGAGAAATTTCTAAATGATTTCCATTCTAGTACTTGTGGTGGAAATTTATCTGGTTATGCTATCACACAAAAAATTCTCTATGCTAGTTACTTCTGGCCTACAGTATTTAATGATTGCATTATTCCTGTCAAAAGTTGTCATGCATGCAAGATTTTTGATGTAAAACTCGATTACCACCTGCACCACTACATCTTGTCGTCATTGTTGGACCATTTGCAAAATGGGGCATTTATTTCATGACATGTAGCCCTCACTCAACCGGGGGGCATGGGTATATTATTGTCGCTGTTGATTATTTTACAAAATGGGCCAAGGCAATGCCTACATTAAACAACAATGGAGAGACAGTTGCACTTATTTTCTTCAAACATGTGGTTGCACAGTTTGGTGTACCACAAGCTATAGTTACAAATCATGGTTCGTATTTTCACAATCACATGGTGACTGAATTAATTGCCAAGTTAGGACTCTCACATTATAGTTCTACTCCTTATTATCCACAGGCTATTAGACAAGTTGTAGCCATCAACAAAGTCCTTAAGCAAATGCTTCAATGAATGATAGGAGTTCACAAACAAAACTGGAATTTGATCTTGTACTTAGTTTTTAGGCTTACAGAACCTTGGTAAGGAACGCAACTAGATTCACACATTTCTAATTGGTGTATGGTCTTGAGGAAATCTTGGCAATATAATGTGAGATTTCATCACTAAAACTCGCAATTGACTTGTTACCTGACACTTCTGATGAGGAAGCATGTTTCTTAGAACTCATCCATCTAGATGAAACATGTCATGAAGCTGCATTGGCCAACGAAGCACATAAGAAATGAATTAAAGCACAATATGAATGTAATGTCAAGCCTCGCATATTCCCAGAAGGAGGCTTGGTCTTGCTTTATGATCAGGAAGCCAATAAATTAGGAACAAGAAAATTTGAACCACTATGGATGGGCCCCTACATTGTCAAGCATTTTTTGGCAAAAGGCACTTACGAGTTGGTTTATTATGATGAAATTTCATTGTTGCAATCCTGAAATGGGTTGTATCTTAAACGTTACTATGCTTGATTGTGCGTAGTAAAAACATTGTATATATGCTTTATGCATGAGTGTGTCACAATGTGACTTTTAGAGTTTTTATGTGGTTGGTAATCCACTTTGCATTTGTTGAAGATGTCAGAATATTTGGAACCATTTGTTGGTTATGCTGATGGTGCTAATCATAGTACATAGAACCTGTCCTCTACAACATGGGCCATGTCACGCGGAATGAGTCGATCTTGCGGACAAGATAGACCTTCCTAGAATCTAATGAAGACCTAATGACAACCAAACCAACCAGACACTATCTTTCTCTAAATGTGCTTTATAAATAATGGAAAACAAATGTGTTTAAGGCCTACCTCATGTCCAACGCAAGTTTGGGGATGCCTTC
>APFE030603641.1:0-22899 GCA_000404065.3 Pinus taeda
ATGAGGCTCCTCTCTCAGGTGACTTCATCCTCTTGTTGCAAGAGGAATTGGAGCACATATGGGAATTTGTATAGTGTTAAGAAGAGCAGGCTTGAGCAGTCCAGGGCAGAGACAATGGTGTATGTGCACACCAGCCTTCGTCTTATTTACAGGCAAAGGGAAGAGTGGCTGAAGGGAAAGACAAAAATGTGGGATGTCTTTCCTGATGATATGTGTCTGGACAACAGTGTTGAGTTGGCATTGGCCAACATAGATCTCAATGATCCAGTGCTAGAGCCTGTTAGATTTGATGATGGTGACACTGTAGAGGGGTCATCCTCCACACCAACAGATGCAGAGACGACTATGGATACAGGGGAGGAGGATGATGCAGAGGAGAGCAGTGGTGACCATGATGATGAGGACAATGATGTTGATTTTGATGATGACTATGAGGATTGATGACTCATGACTCATGGTCTACCTACTGCCTTCAAGCTTGTATACCTGTAGTTGTTTTGTATTTTCTATTTCCATTTGCCATTGGCATCGCACTACCTATGTAACACATTTTGATTTTGATGACTTAATGAGAAAACTACAACTGTCAGTGTCTTTATCTTATTATCTTGTCTTTCTCCTATTGGATCATTGATGAATTGAATATGTATTATCATTTATCATTTATGAATTTAGAATTTATCATTCATTGATTTATCATTTATGTGACATGTATTTGAATTTTGTATGTACTATGCATGCTATAATGTTACTAACTAAAAACTTACTTTGTAAATAGTAAAACTTACATCTAGATGAAGATCTATGTTTGAAATCAATGAATTTGTATCATTAATGAGAATTTGTGTAAGAAATATCTAATTTTTAATATATATATATATATATAAAACGTATCCTAACGTGTCTTGTTCCTAGGGGTCAACGTGTCTTGTTCATGGGGGTCAACGTGTCTGAATCTGACACTCGAATCCCTGTATCCGATGAATCCCAAATCCCAGTGTCAGTTTACTTAGGTAACAAGGCACTCTACTGCCCACTCAATATCACCTCGTCTCAAAACTACCTCCATATGGTTGGATGAAATTAGCTTTGGCAGGTATTGAAGCATGGCTCTCAAAACTACTCTCCTGCCATCTACGGGATCATTAAACTCCATTTGCATGTTTCGTTGTTCCGTAGTGTACTTCCCGATGTAGTAAAGCCACTGACAACCCAACACCACATGAGTATCTTGTACATCCACCACAACGAAATCCTTTGTCACTGTATAGTTACCCATGGTGAGTTATAATTTAAGAATGTATCTATTACAGACATAGTCCATTTGATGTTTCTCCGGAATGACAATTTTAAATCCATTAAACTCTTGAGTAGGAATCCCTCTCTGCTCCACCATCTCCACATCTATAAAATTGTGGGAAGCCCCACTATCAATCAATATTGTCACCTTGTGCCCTGTTACAACCCCTCTGACTCTGAAAGTGTGATATGTAGGAAACCCTGACAAAGGTGCAATAATAGGAGCTTTGCCCTCGGCATGTGAAGACTCACCCCAACTGCTCGGTGCAACTATCCCTGTATCGGTCCTTGAACTAGCTCCTCATCCCCATCTTCATTGTCACTCTCTGAATACCTCAATGTAGTGACTCAGTCTTGCCCACTTTGTCTTTGCCAGCACACTTTTGCCTCGATGCCCCTCATCCATCTTTGGTTTCCCAGTGCGCTCCTTTTGAAAGGGCTTGACCTCTTTACCCTTCTGAGGGAAAGAAGGTTTAGGAGTGAATTTATTTTTAGAAGCGGCATCCTGTAAGTCCCTAGTTTTGTTGATTGTCGCATGAAGAGTAGTGGGTTTAAAACCTTTGACCCATCCACGTAGAGGTTCTACCAACCCCTCTACAAATAGCATCACCAATTTGATCTCTGAAATATTCATGACCATGACTGCCAACCTCTGAAATTATGCAATATAAACCTCTAGATTACCTGTCTACTTGAGTTGTGCCAACTCTCTAAAATGAATCTTCGGATCCTTCCTGTCAAAGCGCTCAATAAGTCTCTAAGTGAACTATGTGTATGAGATGATGTTGCTTGCCCCAATGTCACCAGCCCATGGTACCACCACTCATGAGCCTTGCCATCCAAGTGTAATGTGGCTAGCTTAATAGTCTCCTCCTCAGTCATCTAATGTAACTGGAAATATGTATCCAACTTTTGAACCCATGATCAAGTTGAACACTTGGTCAACCCATCAAAGTAGGGGATGGTCACCTTCCCCAAAGTTTTTTGTAGCTCCTAATTTTGCTTTGAAACCTTTTGAAATGGTTTGGGTCTGCTTTTAATTGAAGGTGGTAGAAATCAATGAAGCTCATGGCAAACTAAAACCCCTGTCCCAATGCCCTGTACTCGTCCATGTAATCTGTTATCCTCTACAATGTACCAGGCTAAGGAGGAGATCGAAAGAGGTAACTTCAAACCACTTGTAGTTCAGTAGCTAGCCTTGCTAAACCAAAGAGGGATCTCTCTAAGGATTTCACAGTCAATGACTAGAAGAAAGATGGATTTTAGGCTAGATACAATAGTTTCTAACGAGTTTTTGGAAATTTAGGGTTTTTGGATTGCTAGATCAAGGATGAGAAACACCAACTAGGCCAAGGCCTCAAAGGTTGCAGTGGCCAGCATAAGGAGGAGCAAGATAGCAATGTCTTGTAATGGATCTGAGAGTTTGGT
The DNA here is from genome assembly GCA_000404065.3 of Pinus taeda. NCBI lineage: Eukaryota > Viridiplantae > Streptophyta > Pinopsida > Pinales > Pinaceae > Pinus > Pinus taeda. The sequence continues at coordinate 2,728 of APFE030603641.1, forward strand.
CAATGTAGTGTAGGGTCTGAGAAAATTAGAAAGTCATAATGAGCATGTGCGCAATGAATTCATTAATCTAGAATAAATACACAGAAATTATTTTCAACATAAACAAAGCTTTAATATAAATAATTCTTCCTATATAACTGTAAGGAAAATCACTAAGGAAAGCAAAACATGTTAAGAAATATGGATTCATTCATAAGAAACTGACATAGAAAGAAAAAAACATCACAAACTCATTGCACATGAATTCCTGAAAAATAGTTGTAACTGCTCCTTTGATTAGTCGAGTGAAAGCATAAAATACAAATTCTCTCCTTTGAAGTCCAACCCTTCTCTCTGAATGAGAAATGATACATATAGACTAAGATAAACAGTTTCCCCACCTTCAGGGGTCGAATCCCTAAGTAGTGGAACAGTTTCCAAGAATATCTCAACCAACAAGTGAGAGTGAGAAGGTGAAAAACAAACTCTTCTCTTAGACTTTGATTTGAGTTTTGCTTCATTTATGAGGCCTGATTAAGCATAAAAACAACTTATTATGCTAATTTATTTCATAATTACATCATCAAGACTTCAAAATATTGAAATTACATCATCAAACACAGATATGGTGAAGACATGCTGAGAAAGACTGCTACAGGGAAAAGTGCAATGTATTCAGGCATTTGCATAGTGCACTCAGGCAAAAGCGCAGCGCCATCTTGCAGGAGGATTTTAGAGGTCTTCTCGTGCTCCAAATTGAGAACTTGATGGCTCGTTGGAAAGCTGTGAGTGTCTAGTTGTCATTTGACTACTAAAGCAAGTGATTTGGAAAACCCAGCTAGGAGAAAAACTGATTTTCCCAAGACTACTATTTGCACAGCACCTGCTTCAAAACAGTGGCAGAAAGTGATTTTTTTGACCTATTTTTGAGCTTTTTCTCCCAATCTATCCACCAACGAACTTGCAAAAGTGGATAACTGATAAGTAGGGGTGATTATCTACCCAGGCATATAACTTTTTAGGCATTTGGATGGTTGTAGAGAAAGTGTAGCACCAAGCTGCCACTTGTTTTTAAAACAGACCAAAAACCATCAAAATGACAAAAATGACAAAAATTTCTCAAAATTGTTAAGTGAAGCTATAATATGATATGATATGCCATGAGGGAGGCCTCAGCAAGTAGATCAAGCTTTTCCTTGTCCTTTTGGCTTGTTAGGGTTTCCTTGAGCTTCTTCTTCAAATGTTTGACTCTGACTTGAGATACCTTTTTCTTGTGTAGTAATGCATAGCCATATGCCTTTGCAAGTTATTGTCCCTATTTGCCTTCTTGAGGAGCTTCTCCAGGTGTCCATTGACCCTATCAAGCCAATATACTCTGTCTTCATTAATTTCTCTAGTGATTAGGTCATCTACAATGATTTGTTCTCTTGGTGGAGAATCTTCCCTTTGTAGCTCAAGGGCTCTCTTGGAGGCTCTTGTTCTTGGTCTCCCTGATGTACTTTGCTTTCCTTTGCCTTTTGACACTTTCAACTGAGCCACTGTTTTTCCCTTTACATCTTCTTTCTTTGAATAGGCTGCTTGTTGGTCTTGGATCATTCGGTTTACTTTCAATTGCATATTCTCTTGTTGCAAGCATGTTATTGAAGCATTTGCCTCTATCAACTTGTTTTCCAACCTTTTGATCTCAACATCCTTATCGCCTATGATTTGATTTTCAATTCTGTCCTCATGGTCTTTCATCACCTCTGACACATTTGTCCCTGGATGAGTGAATTCCTCATGCTGTGAGGATGCTCTATGTTCACCTGTTGTAGGCTTGGCCTTTTCAACAATCTTTGGAGTAAACACAAGCCTATCACCTCTGGAGTATGTCTTAACCACTTTTACCCTGTATTTCCTCTTGGTAGGTCTGCTTGAAGAAGCAACCTCTTGCTGCACTGGTGAGTTTGGAGGTGTTGATTCATCACTAGACATAGCTGGAGAAGATGGAGGAAAAGTTGAATTTGAAAAGTCATCCCAAGACAAATTTACCTATGCTAATTGATGACAAACTAGCACTTTCACCAAACCATGATGAAATAGACTATTATGTTGTGATTCTCTCCCAGCCTTTGTACCTTTTCTGTCATTTTAATCAGACTTTTGTACAGATAGTGAGACAAATTGAGTTGCTGAACACCGATGAAATGCATCAAAAACTTCATGTGGTACTTATACAGCCTTGAATACTTGCCCTCACATGTGAAGTATTTCATAATCAATTTCATGAGGGGTATAATCTTTCCAGCAAATGTCTGAATGGAAAAACATGTTTTGGAGTCGCCTTATATGGTGCTTTTAGGTACATTTTGTAATTCTGAATGTCAAAGTCTTCTTTCTTGAACCAAATTTCTCCAGTGTTTGGAATCCCTGCAACTGTGGAGATAAGTTGTCTTGAAACAGTGAATTCAACACCTGCTATGGTCACTTTATCCTTTCTCAGTTTGGTGGCAAAAGCACTGGTCAGTGGATCATGAAACTTCAATTGCTCAATTCTTTGGCAAAATGTAAGATAGCCTGCATCTTCAAATGATTTTCTAATAAGGGAGATGACAAGATCTCATGGGTTGAGGTGGGTTCATATCTGATGATATGTCCTCCTCTATGCCTCCTTTGTTCATAAGTTTCAAATCCCATGAGAACACCTAGCTCTTAGGATAGAAACTAGGGTTTTGCTTGTAGGAAAAACAAGGGATTTTTTATAACTGTGAGGAAATTTAGGGAAATGAGGGGGATAGGAAAATGAAAAAATTCTAGAAAATTTTGGAGGGATAGTGAGGGAGGTTAGGGAGCTAGGGAAAGTGGAAATTTAGAATTTGGGTGAGTGGAATGGTTTCAAACAAGAGAAACACGATCCTGTGGTTTAGAAGGTGTATAAACAATTGGATACAAGTTTTAACAACAATTCAACATGGAAATGATGAAATATTTGAAGATTATTTTCAAAACCCTAGGAGAGGGAAATGAAACCTAGCAATCACAATTAAGAGAACTAAAAGATAATTGAGCTTTATGATAAACCACCAACCTGTATTTGTAGCAGCACATTGTGAAAATGATGGAAGAAATCACTGCAAGGAGGTTATAGCCTTGGAATAGAAATGTAGCAGCTGCCTGGTATTTGCATAGCACAGCAGAGTTATTTGCGCGCCACAAAAGAAGAACTAAACTTGGGCATGCAGAAACCACTACTTGCCTGACAATTTCGACCTGATTGGATGGAGTGGAGTGTTGGAAAATGGAATGGGCAAATAGATAGTGAGTGAAAGCCTTTTATAACTTGAGAAAATCGATTTTTCTTTACAAGTGGTAGTGGACCCACCACAACATTTGTAACTTGAACTTGACACTCTGCAGCTTCATGACCTTTATGAAAGTATTTCATTTAAGAAAATGAAATAAAAGCATGATTTAAAGCCTTGATTGCCAACTTAACCTCTACTATTCCTTATAAAATGGATTTTAATGGTAAAAAGACCAGTTTTCAGAGATTAACCTATTTACCTAGCGATGACCTAGCATGGGCTTATTAGGTGAATTATGAACATAATGACTATGGGACTCTTTTAACAATGGTTTGACTTGACCAAGATGTTGTTCTTTGTCTGTGGAACTGAAAGGAATAGTAGAGGCTGGCCTTCCTAACCAGTGATCAGATTTTTTTACTGGAAGGCTCTTTGAAACTATAAAAATTTGACCTGAAACCATAATAAAAAAAACTATGTAAGAGCATATTTGGTCGCCGATGACTAACATGACTGACAGACACTAACATACTCTACATAGGGAATTCCATGACTGGACTGCTCAAGTATGTCCTCTGATATCTCATGTATAAAATGAGGCACATTGGGTCTAGGCATTTTACTAGTATTGCGTGATTGATTCTGCACATGAGTACAGACCTGACTACGCTCAACATTGTTGGACCCTTCCCCATTCAATGGCTCCTTCCCGGTGGAATTCCTTGTGTTGATCATGCCTTTCATCAAATCTACCATCGCCTTTTGGCCTTTGGCCAAGTCATTTATGGCCCTGAGCAAACTATTAAAAGCTTGTTCCTCTTTGTCACCTATGTTTGGCCCTTCTACTTCAGGTGTTTCCTCTATCACCTCTTCTCTTCCTGGTGTCTCCTCACTCTCAATATCAGGGATAACTTCTTCTGTAAGGGGATTTGGTTCCCTATAGGTGTGTCTCCTTCTATATGTTATCCATGAGAAGGGATTTTCTTATGTCATGTAATCACTATCAGGCTACTAATAAACTCTTGAGCTCTGGTTTTTCAACAACAATCCATGGTTGAGCCAAGATTAAGGCTCTGATACCACTGTAAGGTTCTTGCTCAAAAATGACTCCAGAAATACCATTGTCTCTGTCAAGTTTTATGAGTCTCCCTCCTCAGGTTATCAAAATTAGAGTTTAGACATGTTGATGTAGATGAGTGTTTTTTTTCCATTTAAATGACATTGCATGTATACACAATGGTCTTCATTGAATATAAAAACATTGTATTATATATTTATTAAGCTGATTTGGAAGTGCACCCAGAGGTGTGAACAACTTAGAAACAGAAAGTATAAGCCCACAAACAATTTCACATTCAATTCAAATAAGCAATGAACCACATCAGTAATGTATTTGTGAAAGGGAAAATTAAAATGTTACAAATTACAATGGAACAGATGAACATGGCACTCGAATCAGTAAGATACCCTCCAACACCTTGACCAAGTCCGAATTTGGCTTCAACAGCGTGTACCAGGTAGTTGTTATCACTGTATTTTGTAGATTGACAACTCTTGTACACGAACAGAGGAAATGTATGAGGCTTCAGACTAGAATGCAAAGACTCTTCTTGCTCGTTCTGATACCAACTCGTCCAGCAAATCTAAGTCTTATTCCTCACTGACCCACGTCCAAGTCGCACTAGTTTATTAAGGGCAGAATGCGGCCTTTTGTGGAGGAAATACATGCCCAGGAGTTGAGAATAGCCCACGGCCTGAGCTAATAAAAGAGAATACAACTCCCTTGTGACCAGAACTCAATTTCTCTTAGCAGAAGCTCGTTCTAGCAGTTTATACTTCCCTCGGCTATCAAGGGAGGCAACTCGACTCTTGTCTACTTCTCAGGAAAAACTCGACCCAGCAAAGAGAGAAATGTGGTTCCAACCTTGATGTCAAAAAAATTCGTCCAGCAACTCCATAATACTCATTTCCTTTAACCATGTATGCCTCAATCACAAAATCAACCTCAGTTCTGGAATTGGAGCTGGCCCCCTTCACTTGTTTCCCCAAGCTATCAAATGAAATGAAGAAAACCAAATGAGCCTTTAAAATCAACTAATAACACTTGAAGGTCTCAATATTCCTCAGAAATCATATTCTCCATTGAATTTCAGCGGTGAAATCTGAGTGATTTTACTCTCAAATCCAAACTAGGGTGTCTAATTTCAACATTGAAGTCTACTATGGTGGCTAGAGTTCCAAAACCCTAAGATTCTCCTTCAACTCTCTCCAAGAGCTCTTTCTCCAAACTCACAAATGCATGAATAAGGAGAGTCTCCTCATTTTCCCCCTTTTATGAGCTTAGGGTCACCTTCCTTTTAATAAATCACTTTTTATAAAGTCACTTTACGATATTTCATTTTATAAAGTTAAAGTGACTTTTTACTTACCTAGCGAATATCACCCTTTGGGCCTTTCTCCTTTTTAGACTTTTATAATGTTTTCCTTGGCAATTTAATTCTCCTTTATTAAATATTTCCATGCTTTAGCCTATGGGAACCACCTTAGGCTAATGGACTCCATCATAAGCTTCATAAATGGTCGAGGACATTACATGTGTACTAACTTAAATAGAAGAAATGCATCTTAGTAAAATTCATATACATTAGACATTATTGCCGAAGAAGTTTGAATAAAGACTTCTAGCTACATAGATTAATCAATAGTTTCCATACAAATATCACATTTTTGCTGAAGTTTGAATAAAGAATTCTACCTACTGAGATTAATCAAGAATGTTTATACTTACCCTCTGCAAATCCATCATAGCTGACTTGAATAGTATGAGCAGGGAGAGGCACTTCGAAATCTCGCACGCTGAAAGTCCAAACCTCACCATCCTATATAATTCAGAAGGATCAAAATCCATACTGGACTAAAGCTCCAAAAGCATCAACTGAGACATAATTGATAATGAACATTCTAAATGATAATCTACTAACAAGGTCATAAACAAATAAATGTACATATCAGATGGATCATAATTTCAACCTTAAATTGCTTAATGTTTTATCTGAAATTTAGATAGCTCCTTTACTCATCAGAAAATTCAGACTTTTCTTACATAACACTGGTGCCTAGAATTCCATACAGCACTTTTCACTCTTTACTATCATATAAACAAGAAATTTTAACTTGTATAAAGAAACCATGTCATAATTATAATTTTCTTGAATGTCTTTAAAGCCTAAACATAATATCATGAACATCAAGACAGTGGTTCTTGCCATAGGCATAACCCACAATGAATACCACTTCAATTCAGTGTCTTGTACAGAGAAGTAAACAAGTTCATATAAACATCAATTCGATCTTGTTGCCTGATAAAAGAAGAAAAACATGAGCATGCAACCATCTTTGTCAGAGATTACCTTAAATTTACATTTTGTCTCCTGAATAAGGAAGCTCTAAACAATCAACTACTCTTGATTCAGTCATCGGAGATTCCACAGTAATAAGATTTTTCTGCCAACGTTTCGAATCCCAACTGGGATCCATCATCAGGGCAACTTCTCCCAACTGGGATCCATCATCAGGGCAACTTGAAGTTGCCCTGATGATGGATCCCAGTTGGGATTCGAAACGTTGGCAGAAAAATCTTATTACTGTGGAATCTCCGATGACTGAATCAAAAATATTACACCACAGAGGTCTCAAATCCAGAATCAACTACTCTTCAAAGAAAACCATTTATAGCTCTATAACATGATGTTATTAACGTCAGGAGGCAATACTATGAAGATAAACCGTGTTGACAATAAACACAAGGGAAAATGCTATTAATTACTACAGGTCTCAGACAATCACATGGCAGAAACTTTCCTGACTGGTTGCACACTCAACCAGTGCACAACAAATTTTGCCTCTAAAAGAAATCTCAGAAAGCTATTTCAATGCCCAAGTGTGAGATGTTGCTGCTTCTAGATATGAACTAAATATTAGAATTCTCCATATACATCTAAGAAACCTACTGAATTCTGCAATAATCTACCCACATGTATTTTTCAATAGATACTTCAATATGGAGATAGATGTCACTGCAGCTCTGGGCTGGAAATATGCACCTGAGCCATAGAACCAATACCTTGGAAGCAATTCACAAATTACAATAGAGACTCTAACCCTTCCTTCTGCCCAATAAATGTATCAGTTTCTTCAGTGTTGTTCATTATTGACACATTGAACAGACTCAAATCAGATAAGCTACCTCGTTTTGACAAATTTGACATAAACAACTTCCAGGGAATGAAAACACTAAACTGCGAATAAAAGTAAAATTTGTAAAGGCAACAGCATCTCTTTAAATAAACCAAAATCATGTTAGAATGATATGTTTTTTCAATCATGCTTTAGAGCTCCTACCTCAAATACTATGATTGAACAACTCAACATCAAATCTAAAGTTTTTTTCAGATAGCTCCATAGTGGGAGATGGTTTTGTTACTTAAAGCTAGATTTTGTTACTATAATTATGCTCTGCATGACTCTTAGTGTTGCACACAAGTAACTCTCTTTTCGAGTAACAGCTCGCCAATTTCAGTCACTGAAAGAAGAGGAAGAATGATATCTTAAGACTGAAAGTAAGCTTAAAGTCTAGCACATCAACAATTTCTGTAGTAAAGGAACTTGGACTCTGCGACGACTCAGAAAGCCAAAGAGTAAATAACAACTCACCAGTTGGCAAAACTCGATGAAAAACTCAGCAAACAAAGTCAAATTACAACAGAAATAATTAAAACGTGATTTCATTCCAACACTTTAGATGAAACTATTCAAGTTCAATGGCAACTTGCAAGTTGTGCTTTGCCAAGTTTATTCGAGTTTTGCAAGTTTATCTGAGGTTATACAAGGCTGTCTGAGATTTGAAAAATTTAGCCCAGTTTAGCTAAGCTCTTAACATGATGATCATGTTGAGCCCAGTCTAAGGCAAGTGATCTATTTTTATCTTGAGCCAAACTAAGTAAGTCACAAATACTCATTGAGTACTTTTACTGTGCTTTATTTTAACGTTGGTACTCTTATTGTTGGAGAATTTATGTAATGTCTATTTTGTAATACTTGGGTCCCAGCGAGTCATGAATGTTAAGTTAATGATATAAAGTGTAATGTTAATACAAATATAATGATATGTCAGGAAATCTTTGTAGTAAGATGGTTATGATGCAATAAGATCTGAATCATACATTACAGGAAACACAGAACATGGCTTCTTTCTGTATGCATATGTATTTACCATATGTAATTGACTAGAATGAACACATTTATTGATTCATCCAAAATATCTCTCTCTGTGCATGTTAAATATTTCTAACAGTGGTATCACACCAACCACTTGATCCAGAGTCGTCAAAGAATCATGTTGATTTAAAGCTTGGCACAAGATGTAACATCGAAACTAAGGCAACATTCTACACATAGAAGGCACCCAAGAATTAAGCTAGCATACAAGAGGCAAGTTACATCTATTGCAAATTAAAGAGGGCAATAGACTAGTTATAAGTTATAATGCGTTAACCACAAAATCTAGCAAGCCCTAAGGAGAGAAAGCCTATAGGACAAAGAGCTAGACTAAGTGATAACAATGGGACAATGGCCCACTGTCACCACAGCCAATGTCCCCTACTCTTTACAAATTTCACCGATGGGAGGAGTCCCAGTAAGATGGATAATCACCTTTGATACATATTCTAGGGTTTATGGTGCTAGTTGATGTGGTAGCACCAATGTTGCATGAAGCAGCGACGTTTTTTGGAAGCGGGGATGTGGAAGTGTCATTTCCCAAAAATCTAGGAAGTGAAGCGTCTCGGAAGTTTTTTGGAAGTGGAGACGCCGAAGCGTCATTTCCCAAAAATCTAGGAAGTGAAGCGTCTCGGAAGCGTCTATTATATATATTATATAATATATATATATAGTATATATATATTTGCATTTATATTGAAAAAAACATCCAAAATACCAAATTAGTTGTAGAAGACAAGAAAACATGCATATTTTTACATAAATCAAGATAGATATGGCATCCATTGTACATCAATGATTAATTATTCCAGCATCAACCATCTAGAATCTAGATTCCTCCTCTTGTCTTGCCTTTGCCTCTACTTCAATTCTATAGGGATATTAGTGAACATTGCCTAATTTTGATCAAACAGCCTAATCCAAGCCCTATAATATGGTAGAGAAAGCTTAACATTCCTGATCAATGACTTTGACTTGAGTGAAGGGTACATAATTGCAAAGGCCATGCCAAAGGAGTTCAACAATCAACAACACCAACAATCGCATGGCCTCATACATGCTATAATCCAATGAAACGCCACAATCCCATTGATCCTGAAAACTGTGAAGTCTACTGAATTTTGAATGGGATATGAAATTCTATTTTCTCCATATGAAGTCTGATGAGGTTGGAACCACTCTCAAACATCCTGAGTCATTTCATGGTATATGAAATTCTGAGGGACATGAAATTCTATTTTCTCCTTTATCTTTTATTTCCATCCTTTTACTTTAATAATTTAACATTACCATTAGGGAGCATCTATGAAGCGTCTAGGGAGCATCAAGGGGCACCTTGGGAGTATTCGGAAAGTGTAGTTCCTCACATAATAATTCGAAATTTCCTAAAAAAAATCAAAAAAATCCCTACAAAACCGTGTGAACCGTCCACCTTCTCTCGAATCCGCTCGCGATCCGCAGTGGATACACACCCCAAACTCCACAGGTTCGCACCTAATCCTTTCTGGATCCACTGATCTGGCGGTAGGAACCGCGGATCAGGCCCCCACGAATCCAATTTACCAGGAATCACCAAAAAAAGGCGGAACTGTGGATTCGAAAATTGGATCCGCGGTTCCGCCGAAGGATTGGTGGCGAATCCGTACAGTACGCGGTTCTACCTCCAGATCCTTGGGGGGGCGATTCCTGCAACTATGGGTAGGACCTCTCAAGGGAAGTTTAAGGTGATGAAATAATGCCTCTAAAGGTGTTTCGCTCCCTCAAAGAAACCTATAAATGTCTTGTGCAAGATCTAGGGTTTTATGGATAATCATGGATACAGGCACTTCCAACATCAAGGCAAGGAGGAGAAATGGCTTCTTGTGATTTACTTTACCAAGTACTAAGCTCATATAGCCCTCAAAGAAGTCCCCAAGTTTAGAAACTACAAGCTAGAGTTTCCCTCTAAGGGCACACCTAGAGCAAGAGATTTTATGGATGTAAACCTATGGAATTCTCACCAAACTTTCAGGACTAGGAGACAAGATACTAGGCTTGGTGTCTATGCTCCCAGAATTCACCAAATCCTCCTCCAATGCAATTCGTTGTATTCCCTACCCTAGCCATCCTACTTTAGGGGACCAAATTTTAAGAGGAATATTTATGGATAAATATTAAAATTTCAAGGTGATCATCAAGTGAAAGGACTAGTGCCTTGCCCAATGGGTGTATGGAGAATTGAATGCTTTAAATAAGCAAGATTTCCCTTTAAGGAGGATTAAAATTGATGCCCTAGGGATCAACATTCAACATTTACCCACTTCTATGCAATAATGGAGTTTCATGGACAAATTCAACAGATTTTCCACTAGGAACATCCGTTACATGTCACAATGAATAACACATGAAATTTTCATCTAGATCTACTTCAATAAATGATCTTCAATTAATTAGGGCACCAAAATTCCATCTAGAATCAATAATTCCATGCATTAGACATTCAAGAAAAGGGTACTCAACAAAATATTCAACTTACAAGATGACATGCAATATATCTATCCACTAGACCAAGAAATAGCTCCAAAACAATGTCAAAATCAGCTTCCATATGTCAAAGTGCACCTAAGATCCTCCAAAAACAACCCTAGGTGCAAGTCTGAATTCTCTAATGAGATCTAAAATCATAAGAGATGATGATCAGTAGCACAAATGAGCTCTCATCTATTTATGCATGATCTACTAAGTCGAATTTTTAGCCTAGAAGCCCCACAGCACTACAAGATTGGGCAAGAAACATCGCTTGGTCACAAGCCGACCAAGTAGCTTTATGAAACTATGAATTAGCCATCCAAATGTTATCCAAAACGATGATGTCATCCTGATGTAGGGTCGTTGGAAGGCAACATTGAGTCATCTTTATGCCAAAATGTGTGATAGGGCTCCATAAATCTCAAACCAAGGGATAGCCCTTAACTCTCCACTTAAATCATCATGTGGGTCCCAACTTTGTGTTTGGGGCACCAAAGTTGATCTCATGGGTCTCCTGGTGATATAATATCTTGTAATGCTCCAATACTAAGAGCTCTGACAACAGTGCTTGCCCTTCCATGCCTCAAGAGGTGAGACAAACCTCCTCTAGGCCTCAAATTAGCTATCACACCACGTGGTGAATGCTTAGTCTACTGGGGCACACTAGTCCAAGTGCATCATCTCAGGAATAATGTGGGGCAATGAGCAGACCGTTGAGGGTGTTGAGGGTGCCCGTGGCATGAAACGATGCTCTGCACATGATGGGAGTCCCACGGCTCTCACTGCTTCACGTGGGGGTGGCATGATCCTCTGGTGGACTCAAACCCCAATTAAGTTGCCAAACCCATGGTGAAACCACCTACCAATCACATATAATGTCCAGTGTTGCATCCTCGCCATCAGGTACAATAATCCATTAGTGCATCTAAGTGAACCAAGTTTGTTAATCAAGGGCACATTAAAACTCCATATTGGGCTTCCCTTCCAAATTTGGGGCTTTAATCATGTAATAGTGTTACCACCCTAGGTAGGAGTGGCTAAAAAACAACCATATTAGGTGTTCCCAATGTTGAGAATTCAATAGGGAAATGAATATGTTAATTCTCTTAACTTGATAATTGTTTGTGTTACCTTTTACTTATCACCTTTGTTCATTATTTTTCCAATGTGCAATACATCAAACAGCTACCAAAACAGTAAGAACAGTGACACAGTGTATAGGTGCAAGCCAGGGCCAAAACCCCTCCTCTTAAGGGGAAAACCCGTAAATCTTTTCTTTATCCTTCAAATCTTTCAATTGATGAATACCATGACCTAGACTCAGACAAATGCCCTCCAAGATCAAGTCTACCGTGGCCTCCTTCCGCAATATCTTCAACCTCCCTATAGATCCGAAATTTTGTTCCCTAGTAACTGCTACAACTAGTGTTGCTTCTCTAGGAGACTTTGATCTCCCTCTAATAGCCTTCCTCTTGACTTCGCTTGCCTTGATTTGAGTCCTAGGGCTAGTAAGATGCCCTAAGAGACCTTCGCTCGCCTTCCTCTTTTTTCTGCTTCCAAAATCGAACCCCAGAAGATCCAGTGCAGAAAACCGTAACTTCAATCTTCCAAAAGAATAGATAAGGCCCAGAAACACTTCGAATTCCTCTTCTTCGCACTTCCTTCTTTGACTTCCTTCCTCTTCGCACTTCCTTCTACGACTAAGAGATGAGAGAGTGACTGATCCAAATGGAGGATGAGTTCCTCTTATATAGAGGCTTCTTCAAGGGTGGATGTGGCTCTTCATGTAGACTAACTTAAGAACTCATTAGGCTGACTTAATCTTGGAGGTATTTTGACACCTCAATGGGTGCTTGAACTATAAAATGAAAGAACTTGAGCATGAAACCCATGCTCCAATAATAATAATAATTTATTTTCCATTTTATATTTGCAAGAATACATTTCATACTTATGAAGACCGAACCTAGTTACACATTTTTCAACACTCCCTCTTAACTAGGGAGGTATTCATAAGAGGTACATGGTTATTCTCGTCTAAAGAGATCTCGTAAGAAGAGTCAGATTGGTAACCCATCTGTCTAGCATCATATTAACTAGCATTGTCACATAGCGGCCTTGACTAACAGCTCTATCTCCCCACAAGATCAGAGCACAATGCTGGCGAGACCAATGATGTACAGACACCATCATCATTGTCTCCCAAGGTACATAGCCCATCCAGGTGTTCACAAAGTATGACCTCCCATTGGACTATCCTTATCTTGGGTAGCTAATCCTCAAAGAATATTCGTCCATGTCTACTCTTGTCTTGAATCCCCTACCACATTCTAAAAGAGTATCGAATGCTAGATGGTTACCCAATCCTCCATTCTTTCTTCCCAAGTGAAGACAAGAATGTAGTCTCTATCTCTCCCTCTCAATTAGCGGCCTTGATGTGCTTTGTCTTTTCATGAAACACTGGATCCTTAGACAAATGAATACAACTGGCGTTATCACAAGGTATCATTGTAGGGTTCATCGGCCCTTCAAACAAGTCGGATAGCAGCTTCCTTAACCATACTACTTCTCTCCTTACTTCACATGTTGCAACATATTCAGCCTCAACACTACGCAAAGCAACGGTGTCTTTCTTTCTGCTTATCCATGAGAACATGGAGGTTCCTAAACTGAAACATCCTCCCGTAGTGCTTCTTTCATCCTATTCACTGCCTCCCAAGTCGGAATCTATATAACCAATCAATTAGACATCATTCCTTCTATCATATGTCAAACAGTAGTTAATGGTTCCTCGTAGATATCTCAAAATATGCTTTGTTGCTATCCAATGATCATGCTTCAGCTCCACTTGGAATTGGCTGAGTACATTTACTGCAAAACATATGTTTGGTCGAGTATTCACTAAGTACATCAACAGCCAACAAGTTGTCTATACCTAGAAGTATCCACAGGGCTTGATTTGGAACTCCTTAGTCTCTTCAAGTTTGTGATCGTCAAAGTGCTCATAGGTTTACAGTCCATCATGTCAAACTTCCTTAGAATCTTGATCACATACTTTCCTTGACCCAAATAGATTTCATTAGATCCTTGCCAGACTTCTAGTCCCAAATAGTAATGCATCAGCCCAAGATCCTTCATGTCAAATGTTGCTGCCAGTTGCTTCTTACATTCTTCAATTCGTCCTTCTACACCTATCAAGAGAAGATCATCTACACACAGAAGAAAAATTACAGGTTCATTGTTTACAACCTTAATATAAAGGTTCAAGTCAGCAGAACTTTTTGTGAAGCCTATTCTCTGTAGGTATGTATCCATTCTAGCATACCATGCCCTTAGTGCTTGGTTAAGGCCGTATAATGATTTGTTTAATTTGCAAACATATGACTTCCTATCTTTGACTTCGAATCCCAAGGGTTGTTCTATATAGACTTCTTCATCTATAGTGCCATTCAGAAACACAGTCTTGACATCCATTTGGTGGATGTTCCATCCCATCGATGCTGCCAGAGAGACTAATGATCGAATCATTATATATCTTGATGTTGGAGCAAATGTTTCTTCACAGTCGATGCCTTCAAGTTGAGAGAACCCTCTAGCCACAAATCTTGCTTTATACTTATCTATACTTCCATTAGCTACATGCTTGATCTTATAGATCCACTTGGAAGTAACCACAGATTTGTCTTCGAGCCTAGGTACGATCTCCTAGACTCCATTCTTCATTATAGATTGATACTCTTCATTCATTGCATCCTTCCATTCTCGATGTTCTACAGCCTCTTCAAAGGTGGATGGCTCTGCTTCTATTAATTTTGTCATGTATGTAGCATACCCAGAATATTTCTTGGGTCTCTTACTTTCTCTAAATGATCCTTGTGCTGCCCCACGACCTTCTGCATCAAATAGTGTGGATTTCAACCAATTAGGTCTTTTCCTTATTTCGGGAATGACCACAAGTTGAACAAGTTCACTTGGCCTTTCTTCTTCATGGTGTGATCCTTCTCCTTCCTTGTCAACTTCCTCCTCAAATATCAGAAGTTCTTCGTCATCAAAATCTATGGAAAGTTCTTTTGACTTCTTGAATGCTATATTCTCATCAAATATGACATCACAAATGACTTCAATGTGACGTCCGTCTTTCATATAGACTTTATAGGCCTTTGATGAGTTACTATACCCAACAAATATCCCCTTCATACTGGAAGGATCCAACGTCTTTCTTTTGTCCTTTGGTATATGAATATACACAGGACACCCAAAGATTCGGAAATGATCTACAAATGGCTTCTTCCCAGTGAACACTTCTTCCGAAGTCTTGTTATCTAGAGATTTGTGAGGACATCAATTTTGAATGGACACTGTTGCCTTTGTTGCCTCTCCCCACAGAAACTTAGTGAGATCTTGATTGTGTAACATTGCTTTTACACTTTCTTCAATGGATCTGTTCTTTCTTTCTGCGACTCCATTTTGTTCGAGATTGTATGGGACTATCAGCTCCCTCTTAATCCCAGACTCCTTACAAAATGTTATAATCTCTTTGGATGTATATTCTCCTCTATAGGCCTTTGATGAGTTACTATACCCAACAAATATCCCCTTCATACCGGAAGGATCCAGCTTCTTTCTTTTGTCCTTTGGTATATGAATATACACAGGACACCCAATGATTCAGAGATGATCTACAGATGGCTTCTTCCCAGTGAACACTTCTTCCAAAGTCTTGTTATCTAGAGATTTGTGAGGACATCAATTTTGAATGTAGATTATTGCCTTTGTTGCCTCTCCCCATAGAAACTTAGTTAGATCTTGATCGTGTAACATTGCTTTTACACTTTCTTCAATGGATCTATTCTTTCTTTCTGCGACTCCATTTTGTTCGAGATTGTATGGGACTATCAGCTCCCTCTTAATCCCAGACTCCTTATAGAATGTTATAATCTCTTTGGATGTATATTCTCCTCCATTATCAGATCTCAGTATCTTGATTCTTCTTTCTGTACGGTCCTCCACTTCAGCGTTGAATTCTTGAAATTTTGTAAATACTTAATCCTTGGTTTTCATTAAGTAAATTGAGGTTTTTCTTGAATGATCATCTATGAATGTGACATAGTATAGATGGCCTCCAAGAGATTTTGGAGTCATAAGTGTGAAAAATCGATGAGCTAATTCCCTACTGCAGTAACTGATTAAATTTCTCCTACTTGTCAATTTCTAAATCAAGTTATTTACAATGTTACACAATAAACATTGAAATAAAATATATTGCAGCCTTCACAACATAAAATATTGCAGAAACGAGTACTGAGCAATAAGGAAATAGCACACACACAATTGACACCATTGTTTTTGGGCAATGTCCCCGGAAAAACCCAATGTGGGAAAACCGGTGGAGTAGCTGAGGGTTTTAATTATTATGCAGTAGTTTCTTAATACAATCTTAGATGCCTTACTAGCTATCCGATATAGAGAATCTAACTGGCAAAGAAATTAGTGAGAAATACCTCACACTATCACTGGCAATTCAGAACTGATCCAGCCACTAAATGGCTAGCCCCAAGTTGCCTCTGCGTAGTCACTACCTCTGGCTGATCGATCCGCTCGCTGGATGCTCGATCCTCTGGCCCTCCGGCCTCACACCCCGATTCCTGGCACTGGATCTAATCTGCCCCTCAGCAAATTTGTGAATCTCCTCAAGGGCTCTGTGCTACCTCAGCGTGGCTTTACACTGCCCAGCATGGCTCTATGTTGCCTCTTCTGGATCTCTCTCTGCCTCCTTTGCAATGTATCCCAGGATCAGGAATCTCTCCAACCGAAAAACTATCCCTACCCCTCACTGCAAGAAATCTCCTCTATGACTTCTCCAGCAACTGTTGCGCTGCTCTCTTGAGAAATCAATCTCTTGATCTCACTCGATGTATCTTTCCAAATGCCCATCAAGCCTTTTCTTATAATCTTCTCGTGGATTAATCAACGGCCTAGATTAGATTCTAATCAATGGCTCAAATCATCTTGACTTGATCCTCGTCTTTCTCTAGAAGATTCACACCCAGTTTAATTAATACACTTTAATTATTTTAATTTCCTAAGTTTAGACTAATGCATCCATTAAAAATAATTAATAATTTTAATTAAACCTCCTTCGAGTGGAATTTCCCAAAATGATTTCTGGGTATTGTGGAATACGTGTCCTAGCCTCCCTGCAAAATCTAAAGGCTAAAGCACATCCGATGCTACCAAATATCAACAGTAGGGCCACACACATCAAAGTGAATTGTTGGAATTTCCAAGTCTAACTGTTAGAAATCCTTCATGTACTTTCTGATTTATTTCTTCCTACTTGTTCTGTTAATTAACAAGTTATTTACCATGTAAATACTGAAAATAAATACAAGTACATGCTCAACACATATAGATCATCAATTGAAGGAAAAAACAAGAACACAAGTGACACTGTTATTTTTGGACTAATGTTCCCAAAAAAACCCAATGTGGGAAAACCAGTGCAGCTATCTAAGGGTTTTATTATTAAGAAGTTTCAAAATACAATCTGGATGCCAAAAATGGCTCATCCAACAGAGAATGCTCTCGGCAGTAGTACCTCTCAGTCGGAGACAGATATTTCGACTAAAAACCCCAAATGAACAACCCACAACTCTCAGCTCCAATTTGCCCCACGAAATCTCCCAGCGTCTGCCTCTAGGGACTGCGTTAGCCTCTCTGGCCCAGTGTCAGCGCAACTAGCCTTGCGTCAAACTTTGGAGGCTCTGCGTCAACCTCTGGAGCCTCTGCGTCACCCACACTGGCTTTCCTCAGGCACTGCGCAGCTCCTGGTTGCCTCTGCGTGGCTTCTCGCTGCCTCTGCATGGCCTCTAGCTGCCTCTGCGTCCCTCTCTCCCGGCTTCTGCGCTGATGCTCCAAGTACCCTCTATGCCTCTCTGCTTCTGTATTCACTACCCCTCAGTTGCAACTCTGATCACTCCTTCGATTTCCTCAGCAAGCCCTGCCCCAAAAAATCAAATTCTTGATCAACTCGGTGTGTTCTCCAAGTGACCCTCAAGCCTCC
The DNA here is from genome assembly GCA_000404065.3 of Pinus taeda. Lineage (NCBI taxonomy): Eukaryota > Viridiplantae > Streptophyta > Pinopsida > Pinales > Pinaceae > Pinus > Pinus taeda. The sequence continues at coordinate 20,839 of APFE030603641.1, forward strand.
TCTTATACTTTTCTCATTGACAATTCAAACGGCCCAAGAATTTAAGTCCTAATCAACGGCTAAGATTTAATCTGGCATGAATCCATGACTTATTGGACCATTCAACTCAGTTTTTATATAATTCACATTAATAAATTTCCCTAAGTTTAGACTTAGGGACTCCATTAAAAATATTAATTATTTTAATATCTACCAAACTGGTTAGATTTTGTCCAAACCATTTATTGGTATTGGAGATCTCATGTGCTTTAGCCTCTCCACCAATTTTTGTGGCTAGAGCACATCCGATGCTACCCCAAATCAACACTCCCTCTTAGCGAGCATTGTGTTCTAGTAATACTCCTCACTGAGCATCACCCTGATCATCCGGCATCGGTCCTTGTACTAATGCTAGGCCTGCTACCCAACATCCTTTGCACTGTTGTATCATGTACTGCTACCCATGGCCCTGCCACTGCCACTGCTGCATTTGTATAGCAGCTCCCTCTGCATCTGTGTTGTTGCCCATGGCCTTGCCACTGCCACTGTTGCATCTGTACAGCAGCGCCCTCTACATCTGTGTTGCTGCCCATGGCCCTGCCACTTCCACTGTTGCATCTGCACTGTAATCCCTCTCATCATGTTGCATCGTGTTTCCCATAGCACTGCCACTGCTAACTGCTGCACTGTAACTCAATTACTGAGAAGTAAGTAACTGATCTCCCAACTCTGACATCTCTATCAGTTCTGCTACTCCTCTTTGGGGCTCCCGTAGCAAGGTATAATCCAAGAGGTTGGGTGCCTCGAGGATCCTGCCCCTCATCCCCTATAGTTTGTCTAACTACAGCTCGATGTCTCCCCACTTCCTCTCACGAGGTACATGAGCACTCATGGCACAATCATCATCTGTCTCCACTTCTTTCTCTGCTCTTGCTGGCGCACTCTTGGTCTTAGAAGCCTCTCCCTTTCTCTTCTTCCTCGGACACTAGCTCGCATAATGACCCAGTTCCCCACAGTGGAAGCATTTGACCTTGGAAAGGTCCTTCTTTCATTTCACCTGCTTTCCCTTAGATGCTAGGGCAGCATCCTCCTCTTCCTCCTTCTTGAGTCTGACCCCCTTGCCGCTGCTTCCTGCGTAGGTTAGCCTTTTGATCTCTTCCTGACGAAGAGCCGCCCACAGTTCCTCCCAATCTGGAAGGTTCGATCTGCCCAGTATGCTCTAGACAAATACCTCCCGGTCCTCTAAGACTATGTTCAATGCGGTCCTCACCATTAAGTCTTGATCCAGCGTGGCCCCTATGGAAGTCAGTTGATATGGGATCTCCTTCAATCGACCGAGGAAGATGTCGATCTGTTCTCCTTTCTACATCTAATATGACTGCAGCTAATTTTCTACTAGCATCTTCCCCTGCACGAAAGTATGCTGATACAATTTCGTCAGGGCCTCCCACATCGTATTTGTCGTGTCCTTTTCGGCAATATGTGGTACTACATGGTCCTTGACCCCGTTAAGGATGATGCTCTTGGCCCTCGCCATTGCCTCCTCATACTTATCGTTCTCAACCGGGGCAACTGGGATTGCTATCGTTTTCAAGGCGAAGTCCTTGAGACGATTCTTGTTTAGACCGAACAAGATCCTGGCCTTCCAGACTACGAATTTTGAGGCTCCGTCCAATCTGTCATGATCTCTTACTCCGTTTACTACAATCTCGCTACTCCTCTTTCGACTCTTTTGAGTCTCTCTACTTCCCTCCTAGAAGTTTTCTGTGTGACTCCCTCTGAGCCTCGATTTCCCTCCTGGAAACCCCTCTACCACCCACTGCGATCATTAGTGCAGATGCACCACTGATCTGGATTTCTTGGCTAGAAATCCTCGATAGCAACTCCCTCCTCCTTGGTCTTGCCCCGTTAGGTACTATTTTGACCACAATACCCCACCAACTTCACTCTGCAACTTCTCCACAGCCTCCTATGCCTCAGCAAACTGAGGGTTAGAGCCTGTAGACTCTGCACAATCCCGGCACCAGCGAAATGTACACCTCCTGACCACAAGTGTCAATCCTTCCTGACTGAGAAAGATGA
>APFE030603644.1:0-20256 GCA_000404065.3 Pinus taeda
CAAAGTCGCGTATATGTCAGTATGAGGAAAAGCAGTGGGGACAGGTTCAGGAAAAGGATCAGTTTGGTTTATTTGCGCTATATGTTAATGGTTACAATTTGCTGATGATTTGTGGAAATGTCTTGATGGTTAGAAGTATTTTGTTTCTAACTTGAAAATGATGATGAATTGATACTCCTTGCTGATATGCATGATCGGATATGACAGTAAACAAGATGGCACAGGTTTAGGGGGAGCATATGCTTTTAATGCATTGTTGGCATTATGGTTAATAGTCCTTGGTGATGATGCTTATGATATGGTTCTTAGATCAGATTTGTGGTTTATTCACTAATGGTGCCTACATGGTGATCTTCATAAGGATAAGAAGAAGTACTTGATGATGTGTCTCTCATATACTATTGTCGCCATATGCATAAAGATCATATATTGCAGGATTGTTCTTGGCACATCTATGGATGAGGATTGTTGGCTGGGTACATGGATGATTATTCAAAGTTGCATTGTTGGATGATGACTTCTTACCTATATGATGATAGGTTTTTTCGTGCATATGTTGATTGATGCAGATCTTCCCTATTGATGATACTTGGTCGACGCAGATCTAGGTGGCTATGGTGTTTCTCACATATGATAGAATGACTCTATATTCTATGCAAAAGGATGAGTTTATGCGGACATATCTTGATGATTCATGCACTAATTCAAGTTGCTGGTGACATATGCTATGGAGCAGACCATACAATGTTGTTACTAATGTTTATCATGATCTTATTTAGGTGTCTTATCATTTATATCATTCGATGTAAAGGTCATATCAAGACTCATGATGTAATAATGTGTCTCTATCTATTATAGTCATTTGATGATATATTTCAGTCATATCAAGGTCATGTAACGGCCTATCTTGGTTTCCCCACTATGCCTGGGATGAATGATGTAATGTTCTTGGTTGTCATTTTCTGGTATATCCTCACTTGGTTGGGTGATGAATGTATGTATTGAGTCTTTTGGTGATAGGAAGGTCATTTATGATATATAGAGTCATGTTCTTCTTGTAGAACATCTTTTGCAGACCTTGCTTACAGTTGGGGGAGTTTGAGCATGAACAGCACTATATAGTACAACAGATATTTCAGAAAGAGCATTATAAGAGTGGAGCACCATAGCATATACAAAGGGGGAGTTCATTCAGAGACTTCAGCAGATCTGGTTTATAGTCAAGGAGAGCATGTTCTTAGGGGGAGCATAACCCTTTGCCCTTGATGTCAAAGGGGGAGAGTGATTCGGTGTTTTTGCCATCAAGTCCAAAGGGGGAGATTGTTGGCATTATGATGCATGTGTTGTACTTGATGGCAACCCTCTCATAGAAGATCATCTCACTTGTATACATTCAGATGAATCTACAGAAGAAATATCAGATGTGACAGAGTGCATGGGTTACCGAACAACAAAAAGGGATCAGATGACAGTTCACAAGTAAGCTTTGCCATCAAGTCCAAAGGGGGAGATTGTTGGCATTATGGCTAAAGTGTTGTACTTGATGGCAACACCCATGGCATGGCTCTCAATATGATGATAATTAAAAAGTTTATTCATGTGGAGAAAAGTTAACAGAATTTTATGCAGAGAAATGTTTATTTCATGTGGGAAAACTTACCTTTGGTCCATGGTAGTTACTCCTTGGAATTTGAACCTATGGAGAAAATTTTATTTCATGTGGGAAAACTTACCTTTGGTCCATGGTAGTTAGTCCTTGGAATTTGAACCTATGGTTTTTGGACCATGGCATCTCGACAGACGTGTTGATCCCTAGTATTGAGTTGATGGTATTGGTTTGTTATGGTTTTGGCCCGTGGTATTGGTCCATGATTTGAGGAAGAGCTGGCCTATATAAAGCAAAGGAGATCATTTGGCTTAGGCATGCTTTTGGGTTGAATATCTTAAGATCTGAAATATTGGGTTATTGTTTCAAAAGCTCGATCGATATGAAAGTAAAGTGGAAAGCGAATCTGTGAAGGGTGATATCTCGAGCGTTGCAGCTGCGGAAGTGTGGAGGCGCTGCAGGAGACGCCGCAGGAGGGCGCCACAGGAGACGCCGTAGGAGGCGCCGCAGGAGACGCCGAAGGAGGCGCCGCAGGAGTCGCCGCAGGAGGGCCGCAGGAGTCGCCGCAGGAGGCGGCGCAGGAGGGCACCGCAGGAGTCGCCGTAGGAGGCGCCGCAGGAGTCTCCGCAGGAGTCTCCGCAGAAGTCACCGCAGGAGGCGCCGCAGGAGGAGCCGCAGGAGGCGCCGCAGGAGGCGCCACAGGAGGCGCCGCAGGAGACGCCGTAGGAGGCGCCGCAGGAGACGCCACAGGAGGCGCCGCAGGAGGTTCCGCAGGAGGCGCCGCAGGAGACACCGCAGGAGGTTTGAATAATCATATTGCTTCCAAGTGTTCGAAAACAATGGAAACTGGGAAGGAGCCAAGACATGAAGACCCTTTTCCACATTAAGGGAAAAGGAATGCCGAGAAATTATTTATAAATAAGATCCAATGCAAGCTTTGTAACAAGGATGGGCATCATAGAGCCATGTGTTGAGATATCCACTCAAATATGTACCCCAAGAAGCTACAACCCAAATTGGAAACCTTTTTAAGTAGCTTGTCAAGGCCACCATTGTAAATCGCATGTTCCGAAATTATTTGTAAAAGTGATGAATTTGTAACATCACTTGTGTATGCAACATAGTGATACTTAGGCATTTTAGCTAGATAGCATGGGATATGATTTATGTTGTAAATCAATGTAAACTTGAGCATGAGTGTGTTATAAACTCTTGGAAAATATGGATTTTTTGGGTCCTGTTAGTTGACATGTATCTATAGCTACAATTTTTCATATGGCTACAGGTATTGATTTCATAATTCCAATTTCCAAAGTACAATGGTGAAGGAAAGGGAAGGTGGGCTCTCAAAGGCATATGTTATACGCATGGAGATTGTAACCATGTTTATGATTTACAGGACCAAAAGCTCCTTAGTGGGGAGAAATAATCAAAATGGATCCCTAGTGGCTCAGTAATCAAAGTGCTAAAATTATTTTGAAACTGGCATCAAATCAAAGAACTCGTCATCTTGATTCCAATGATGTGAATGACACCTCAATTTTATCTCGTATGCAGAAGTTATTGATAGTCAAAGATTTTTGGAAAAAAATTAAAAAGTCAAAGTCAAAGTTTGACTACAACATGGAAATCCATACAGGTGACATGGCAGGATAACGTTGCAGGAGATGATATCAGCAAGACGACATGGCAGGGAAACTAGCTATTGATGTGGCATAATATACACTGACATAGAAACCCAATTGGGCATTGACATAGAGATTGAGTTGATGTGCTAGATTGTACACTAACCTGGAAACCCAACTAGGCACTGATATGGATGATGATACAGTGATGGGAAAATAGATGAGTGCTAACTAGGCACTAACATAGCAAGGCGATGAGTAGCTGATATGGGAGTGATCCACCTTCTCTAGAGATATTTAAAATTTAGAAGTGACTTGGAATAGCTTAAAAATGAAATTCCTTGGATTGAAGTGAAAACATGATAAAATCATAGATTCCGTCGCCCTGATTTTAATGGCATGAATAGCACTCGAATTTGAGTTCGTCTACATCAGATATTTTCAATCACGTGGTAGATTTAAGGAGGCAACAACTTCACAAGAACCCGATGGATGGAATCTGACCATCGGGAATTAATGAATTTGTTGAATGGTTATTTTTTCCAATAACAATTATTCTTGACAAAGTTAAAGGAGCCAATTTGTTTTAAGAAAACAAAAATTGTTGAAAATATATGTGGAGTAGGTTAGGCCCACCAGACTCGCCCACCCCATCAGTCATATCACATCAAATTGTATTAAGGTTGGGGTGGGAAGAAATCAAACCCTGCCACCTTCTATCAAAGTTCCAATCAGTAAACTATGCCAATTGTCGAGCACTATGAGGGTGGTAGGGCTCAAATGTGCTCGATCGAACCGCCTCTTGGATGCCCTTAAACAAAACAACCAACAAAAATTAGATTGCCAATAGTTCAATATACCGAATACGCAACAAGGTGGTGGATCAGAGGGGTTATAACCCCCGACCTCCCTGCCTCTATTCATAGCACCTTAACCAACTTGAAAATGATGATCGTTGGTAGCTTCACCCTCAAAAACAAATATATAAACTCGACCTTCACATTCGATGGAGGAAATGCGGCAGATCAGAGATGAGGTGGAGGGCGTATCACTAAGTGATGGAACCATGGTCATAGTGAAACGATGAGTGAATTTGTCTATGGAACCTAGAGCAGAGGAATTAGTTGATGCCAAAAATATTACCTTAGAGGCTAGAGATGCTAGTGTCAGAATGTGACAAGCCTATAATTATTTTGCATGTTTTCTTGCCAGTATTCTAACCATGAAGTTAGAATATCCATTTGAGGAGAAGAAATTCAAGTGTCTAGGAGCAAGGAATCTTTGTGGAATCTTGTGGAATCTAAAAGATTCCTTTGGAGGCTAATTTTTTACAGTGTCGGAATGACGTCCACTTTATAGTCATTTTTTACATAATTTTGCAGGGAGTGCAATTGTGTGCTCAGAATCTTCATCCGAGCAATGAAATTTTTTGCCATCTTCATGAAGGAATCTTTGAGGGAATATCTAAGATGCCCGAGGGTCCATAACTTGAAAGTGTCAATAAGGGGCAAAGTTTATAGTCATTTGACACAATTTTGTGCCACAAATTTAACAGTTGTGTCCATTTCAACAGTTGATATTTTCATCTACATAACCGTGTGGTTGTTGAGTCCTGGAAGTGGATGGAAACAAGAAAGTGGATGAGGGATGGAAGGCCTTCTCCACAACATGGATAGAATGTTAAGAAGGTCTGGAGGAAGAATAATTTTTGTAATCATTGCAATAATGGTGGTAATCAAAGAGCCACATGTTGGAGGCTCCATATAGAGAAATGTCTCAAGGACAAAGTGCCCATACAAGAACCATTTGAAATGTTGTTCAATAAGTGAATCAGGTCCAGGATGATGACCCATTCACTTTCATGAGTCAAAGATTATTTTTCTAGAAATGGTAGCTTCTCATGGCCTCATTTTTGGAAATCCTGTGTTTCAATTTAAATTGAAAAATGGTTGTGTTTTCTGTCACATATTAAAGCGACGATGGTTTTTTTTCCTTTTAATGATGGTTCGGGACTGGTTTCTATATTGATGTAAATTTGACCAAAGAGTGTGTCTTGTAAACTCTTGGAAAGTATGGGGATGCTTGGGTCATTGTTGGTCATGTAATTGGGCATGTAATTTGCAAACACATAATGCATGTTTGCAGAGGATTCTGGTGTCGATTCATCACTTATGGCTTCAAAGGAAAATGGTGAAGCAGAAGGAATGCTGAACTATTAGGACACTTGTGGTGCATATAATGTAACACAATTGTTGTAGATTATGTTCATGATTTTCGAGGAAAAAAATCTCCTCAGGTGGGAGGAATGATCTAGGTTGCTCCAGACACATTCAGAATTCAAAAGTGGCTATGAATAGCTCAAAAATCAAAGTCCTCATATTGGAGTGACATGAGGACCAGATTATAGTGTTCATCACCTTGATTCCAATAGTGCGAATGTCACTCAAATCTTAGTCCATAAGCTCCAAATATTCACGGTCATTGTTCAGGACAATCTTGGCCACGTAGTAGGTGTAAGGAGGCAACAAATTAATAGGAGCTCAATGCACGAAACATGACCATTGAGAATCAATGAATTTATCAAATGGTTAATTTTCACAAAACCCATTATTCTCAACAAAGTTAAAAAGATCCAATTTTCTTTAAAAAAAATTATTAAAAAATTGGGGGGCAGGGGTCGGCATGTGCGCCTTCTAGACCCGCCCACCCCACCGCTCGTATCATACCAAAATTTATTAAGAATGGGGTGGAAGGGGGTCAAACAATGCCACCCTTGGTGAAAGTTCTAAACAATATATATATTCAAAAGTAGTGGTGGGTGGGCTGCCACCTTCAAACCTACCCCCACGAACCAAATGATGCCAAGTATCGAGCACTATGAGAGCGATGGTGCTCGAACCTTGCCGATCTACCTCTCGGGCTCCCTAAAAAAAGGCAATCAACAATATTAAACCATCAACATTTCAATATAACGAATACTCGCCAAGGTGGGGTGTCGACGGGGATGGAACCCCTGAGCTCCCTGCCTCTATTCTTATCACCTTAACCAACTTACCAATTACGCTTGTTGGTAACTCCACCCTCAAAACCAATATATAAACTCGACCTTTCAATTCAATGGGGGAAATGTGATGGATCAGAGCAGAGGCAGAGTGCAGAATGCTAAGCAACAAAACCATGAACAGAGTGGAACCATGAGCAAATATGGGTGTGGAACCCAAAGCAGAGGAATCAATTAATGCCAAAAAGATTCCCTTAGAGGGCCAAAGAGGCTATTTTGAGAATGTGACAAGATTATAGAAATTTTATCACATTTTATCACCAAGAATCGAATTGCAAAATCATAATATCCATCTAAGCAGCAAAAATTCAGGTGTCTAGCATCAAGGAATCTTTGGATAATATTGTGGAATCTAAAAGATTCCCTTGGCAATGTTTTTTGAAAATGTCAGAATCATGCCCACTTTCTAGTCATTTTTCATATAATTTCAGAGTGAACGGAATAGCATGCTTTGAATGTGCATCCGAGCAACATATTTTTCTGCCATCTTTGGGAAGAAACCATTGAGGGAATCTTCAGGATGGCCAAGAGTCCAAAATTTGATGGTGTTATGTCCCTATGCTACTAGTGCAATTCATTATTGTTATTAGTACAACCCCCTTATTATATTGTTCTGCTCATGTAGTCTCCATATTGCTATTATTGTGCCCCATAAAATCCCACTATTGTTATCATTATACCCTTACATTATTATTGTTACCTTGGCTCTAATTATATTAGGACCCCCTAGACTCCTATATATAGAAGGGAGGTCTTGTCATTTGTGTCATATAAGAATTGTTCTTTTGTGTAATGTAAAGAAGGTTGCCCCCAAGAAGAGGTTTATTTATAAGGTGTTCATCTATCTTTTCTATCTTTTTATGCATTGGTTTCATAACATTTGGTATCAGAACTTTGGATTCTAGGGTTTTGCTACTCCAAAATAGGTCAGCATGGAATTTTTGCTATAACTTATTTTCTACGATGTTTCATAATCTCCAAAAAAGATTCATTTGAGAAGAAATTTCCCTAAATCACGTGTCTAAATTTCAAATATTTCTCACTTTATTTTAGGAGATATAAGTCGACGAAGTTAAGGTTTTTGTAGAGTCCTGAGTTACATTCCAAACAAGTGATCAGGGGAAAATTGTCATCAAGTTTGTTCTGAGCATCAGATTGAGATTGTGTAAGAAGTTCTGGAAATAGGGCTTCCTGTAGTTTTCTTTATATCAATTTCATGTACTAAGGTCGAAACAGTGAGACACGGCAGGTCATACATGCTCGCTCTACTGAACTAGTCTATAATCTGGTCACCGTGGGAGATTTGGCGTAACTCTTTCTTGGATATTCAAATTCTAGTCAGACTTGCAGGGTTAGAAAGAGAACTCAGAGGGATACCTCAAGAAGAAATTTTAGAACTTGGAGATCTGAAATTAGAGAGTTACAGTCATTTCAAGATCAAGCTCCTAAAATAAAGAAAAATCGAGATGAGGAAGTTTGATGGAAAGGATCCGGTAAATTGGATACTATAGATGGAGAAATATTTTGATCTACATGGTCTACCAATATTACAAAAGGTATGTATTGCATCTTCATATTTAGAAAAAGATCAATTTTTATGGCATAAAGGGCTTTGTTCTCCTAAACCACTTGTTACGTGGTCAATTTTCACAGAGGAAATTATAGGACATTATGAGGATACAAATACCAACACCTTCTTCAGAGCAACACCACAACAATTGGAAGGAAAAAGAGAAAAAGGGATTTTTTACAAAGTGGGAAGAAAAATTATTGACAACAAGGAAGTCTATCCCTCACAACTATAAATATGTATGTTTTGTTTCTCCTAGCCTTCCACAACCTACAAGGGTTACACCACAACAATTGGAAGAAAAAAATGAAAAAGGGCTCTCTTACAATTGTGATAAAAAATACATTAAAGGTCATAACTATGCTGAGAAGAAATTATTTTACATTGATTATGGGGAGGAGGAAGAAAAGGACCAATAAAATTCAAAAGGAGAATATATACACTAGGAACTAACCCCAGAGAAAGAAGAAATGAATCCGATCACATCTTGTAAAGCATTGGAAATAATTACTACTCCTCAAAATCTTAATATAGAAGGACATATCAAGAATAAAAAGGTTCAATAAGTGAAATACCACATCAAGAAAGAAGAAATGAAGGCAACCACATCATGTAATGCAATGGAAGGAGTTACCACTCCTCAATCTATCAAGATAGAAGGACATATCAAGAAAAAAAATGTTCAAGAAGCGAAAGATCACATAGAGCATGAAGAAATGAATCTGACCATATATCATAATGCACTAGAAGAAATTACCACTCCTAAAACTCTCAATATAGAAGGAACTATCAAGAAGAAAAAGATTCAAGCAGTGAAAGATTACATTGACCATCAACAACAAGTTCTCCAACTTTTAAAGGATAACGCCACTTTGGTGCAGAATCGAATGAAACAACAGGAAAATCAACATCACAATGAAATAATTTTTGATGCAGGTGATTGGGTATTTTTATGGTTACATACATACAAACAAATGTCCCTTAGGAAACCTATTTATGAGAAGGAAATGTTGGCAATACTACACGCACTTAAGAAATGGCGACCTTACCTAATTGGAAGACACTTCAAGATAAAAACAGATCATGATAGTATTAAATACCTTTTAGAACAAAGATTATCCTCTGAGGAGTAACAAAAATGTGTCACAAAGATGTTGGGTTATGACTTTGAAATCATCTACAAAAAAGGGAAGCAAAATGTTGTGGCATATGCACTCTCAAGAAAGGATGAGGATTTGTAAGCATTGTTGTGCTCCATTTCTATTATCCAACCAGATTGGATAAAAGAAACAAGGAATGAATGGAAGAAGGACAAAGAAGTGTGGCCAATCATTTAAAAATTGTAGAAGATTCCAGTTAAAACCATATTGCCAGAACTTGACGAGGAAGGAAAAATCATATTGAAACCTAGAGGAGTCACAGGAAAAAGAACCTGACAGCTACGAAATCGATCAATTTTAGAGTCTTTGATCAAGTGGAAGAACTTACCCGCTAAAGATTTCACATGGGAGGAAAATAATTTTATATAGAAGCATCAAGAACTACTCAAGCATTGAGGACAACACTTTTTGAAGGAGAGGGGCATGTTAGGTCCCTATACTACCAGTGTAACCCCTTATTGTTATTAGTACAACCCCCTTATTATATTGTTGTTTGCATGTAGTCTCCATATTGTTATTATTGTGCCCCATAAAAGCCCGCTATTGTTATTATTGTGCCCTTACATTATTATTATTATGTCAGCTCTAATTATACTATGAACCCTTGGACTCCTATATATATTAAGGAGGTCTTGTCATTTGTATCATCTAAGAATTGCTCATTTTTGTAATGTAAAGTAGGTTGCCTACTTGAAGAGGCTTATTTCTAAGATGTTAATATATCTTTTCTATCTTTTTGTTGGCTGGTTTCATAACACATGGTGTCAAAAAGTGGAAAATTTTATAGTCGTTTGACATATTTAGTCTTTTGAATGCAATTCTGCTGACATCATGGAAATAAAATATTTTGGTTAATTTTGGTAACTGAAGAGATTTGAATCAGGTAGAGAGACAGGTTGTGATGTGTGCAGGTGATTGTGCTTTGTGGCCCAATGGCAGGTGACCATATGGCATAATTAGGCAAAGCCACATGGCACCCATCGAATGACAAATTAGGTATATGACCAAGCGGTTCAAATTTTTTTGGCTGGTCACCATGAAAGGACCTACCCAACTTTTATGGTTACTGTCTCAATCAACCACAAAATGTAACATCACACAAGGATGACAAGGGTTTAGCCTGTACGGGACGATCAACGGTCGTCCCCAAAATACACCATGAATGAAAACAATTTAATGACACAGGTGTTATACAACAACTAGAAGTCATAACAGTGGGATGATGTATAAGTTACATTTTCCAAAAAAATTGGTTAGCACCAAGAAAAATATGTAGTGGTTTATGCAGTCAACAATGGGTCCGTGAGAGTCAACCCCACACCGATCATCAACCTTTCCACCACTGGGACCTTCAAAATGGTGGTCAACAAACCTCCCAATGAATTTTCATATGAAAATGATTCAATGGTTTCAATTCTTAACGTGGAAATGTAAAATCGAGAAAAACGATTGCACTGTGTAGTGAAAGTTTTCGATAGCCGAAAGTTTTGATCACATATCATAGTCAAAATAAGGTATTTTAACTTGTAATTGAGGGAATCAAGCCCAAATCATGATGAATAATATTGTTCTATGTGTTATGGTAGACAAGTTTCTTGTAATGGGGGTGTAGAATTATAACAAATATAATCCCCATCAAGAGGAAGCCTCCAAATGGAAGAAATAATATTGGAACATGAACAACGATAGTCCTATTCCACTAAAATTTGAAATTTAATCTAATATGTATTTTCAATCCAATCACCAACAAACTAGACTTATTACAACCTCACTCATACAAACATCAGAATGCATGTAGAACACAAGATTCTTCTTTTTCTTAGCTTAGAAGTTGTGAGTGTTGAAAGTGGTCGTTATCGACGTCAAGGGTTATCCAAGTGAAAGAGGAATTTAAATAGTAAAATAAAATATTATGATACATTACCAATGTTGTATGGCACTCCCTCTAATTCCATAGGAATGAAGAGATATGAAATGTTTTTCAATATGACCCAACCAAAGTAGAAGTAGACCCCATTTGGACACCCTATATTTGAAGGCATATTTTATCCAATTACCTAGATCAAATGGTAGCATAAGGTATATGGTTAGAAATCTTATTCCAATACATTTCCAATAGTATATGAAACTTTATCTAAATCCTCACGGTTTAGGAGAAATTAATGTTTTAATATTCATTGTACATTACAACAAGATAGCTCTAACCCAGCATCCAAAAACACATAAATATATGTGAGAAGGAGCATCTCTAACGACCCGACTAAATTATTTTGTTATTGTTTTAGGAGAGCGAGGGAGTGGGTCTGAAATTCATACCTCATGAACTAAGAAGAAATGAAGTGAATCTTTGTTCAAGTAGTTTTCTATGGAAGGTATTTGGAACATTATTTTGAAGGTGTTTTTGCATTGATCTTGGGGAGGGTTTTTTGAATGCTTGAGCTCCTTTTTTTAGGGATGAATATTCTTATTTTGAAAGATGAGTTTAAGGTAGTGACTTATGTGGTTTGAAAGTTGAGTTTCAGAGGACATGCTCTATTGTTTGAAGGCCAAGTTCATGGTTGAGTTTTGTCTTTGAATATCTAGTTTGGGCTTGATTTGAAGTCCATGTTCTAGTGTATTGAAGTCTCAATTCATGTTGGAGCCAACAATTATTGTAATTTCGTGCTTATAGAGGATTGGTGTCCTCACAAGATATTGAAATAGATTAAACATTGTTTCGCCTCTTAAGCCATTGCAGATGAAAGAAAGGAAGTAGAATAGATTTCTCTAAATATTATTATTGGCCTCAATGCTATCATCTTATCACTTCTTCTAACAAAGATAAATCTTTGATGATCTCAGGAAGGTATCTCTCAAACACAAAATGAAGTCAAGAGTTGATTAATTTTAGATTATATAATGACCTAAGAGATGACCATCCTCTAGTTGTTTGCTAGAAATATTAAACATCGCTAGGAAAAATGTATTCCCTCATGTCAAATATTTTCCTTGACATTATCAATGGTGTCTGAGCTCCACCTTCGTTTTTCTACTCAAAATCTCACTAAATATTTGTAACGCACCTCTAAGATGAGGTAGAATATAAAGCATAAAATGGTTTTGGATGGTTACTAAATTAAGGCCCATCCATCCTCCAATTGCTTTCTAACAAATTTTAGTTTTCAATCTTTTAGTTTTTAAAGACAAGTTTAAAGGAATGAGTTATGTGGTTAGAAATATGAGTTTCAGAGGATATGCTCTATTGTTTGAAGGCCACGTTTAGGGTTGAGTTTTTCCTTTGAAGATTTAGTTTAGGCTTGATTTGAAGTCCATTTTTTGGTGTATTGAAGACTCAGTTCATGTTGGAGCCAACAATTACTGTAATTTGGTGCTTACGTAAGATTGGTGTCCTCACATGGGAATGAAATAGATTAAACATTGTTTTGCTACTTAACCCCTCTAAGATGAAGGAAAAGAAGTAGAATAGGTTGTTCTAAATATTATAATTGGCCACAATTCTATCATCGTATCATTGATTTCTAACAAAGAGAAATCTTTGATGATCTCATGAAAATTTCTCTCAAACACAAAACCGAGTGAAGAGTTGATTAATTTTAGATGTTATAATGACCTGAGAGACAACCATCCTCTAGTTGCTTGCTAGAATGATTAAACATCACTACGTAAAATGTATTCCATCATGTCAAATATTTTCCTTAACATTATCAATGGTGTATCAACTCTCCACCTCAAAATAATAGTTTTTCTACTCAAAATATCAATAAACCTTGTAACCCACCTCTAAGACAAGGTAGAAAATAAAGAATGAAATGATTTTGGATGGCTAAACAATTAAGACCCATCCATCCTCCAATTTCTTTCTAGAAAATTTTAATGTTGAATCTTGACTTTCACATTGTCAATCATTGTCAATTAAATCCCTAGCTCTTTCCAAAAAATGTCTTCACATATATCTACTCGTTACAAAACTAATGATTAAAAACAAACCTAACCTAAAAAAAATGCATGACAAAGTCAAACAACAGTTGCAATAAAGAAATTCATAGAAGTAAGCGATAACATTTCCTTATCTATCCCTATAACTACAAATAAAATTCATTTCCAACACCAATGTTAAAGTTAAATCTAATAAAAAATGTTTGACAATCTACAAAGTTCCAAAAGATACTAAGTTCATGGAAAATAACTAAAGGATATTTTACTAAATAATCATACTCCAAACACAATAAAAACTAAAACTTTGTACCATTGAGTAAGGCATACCAAGGTCTCTCTTTTTCATATTTTTTCTTAGTTTTGAAGTTTCCATCACGCATAGCCAAAGTTCTAAATATGTAACCGTTTCATGTATTGCAAAATTTTCATGAAAACTAATTTAGTCATATTTTACCAAAAATTACTACTCATTTGGCTATTTTAAACAACCAAAAATTAAAAAAAGTACCATAGGATAATACATACTAAGGCATATTTTTTATTAGATCCATATTTGTTTGAATTTCCCATTGGGCATAGCTGAAGGGCTAAGCATGTAATCATTTTTTCTATTTCAAGAGAAAAAATGATTTTGTTCTTGTTTTGAAAAAAGAGGATAGACTACTAAGGAAAACCACTCAAGAATAAAAAAGAACCTAAAATAAGAAAATAAAGGATGCATCTAAAGATGATAACAACTAATTATGAAGAAAACACAAAAAATATACATATGATTACCATACCTTGTAAGTAGAAGTAGTTTTAACAAATTTGAATAGATTCTCTTCAACTCAATGTAAAATATGATGGTGAAATTATTAAAAAAAATAAAATGGAAAGGATATACCATAGTATGCTTCTAGAATTATCCAAGATCTTTTACTTCTGTGATGCTAGCAGAATTGCATTTAAAAGAGCATGATATACCACTTCTTCATATTGTAAAGAATATGAAACATAAAAACAACCATGAAATCAATGAGCAAAAATGTATTGATAATGGAGTTCACCCATCGTGGGTTACTTCTTTGGGCCCAGTGTCAAGAGAGTGGAGGTCACTTCATTCATGCTGCGAGATGACCATGACTACATAGTACATTCTTTATCATTACAAGGAAAAATACATTTAAACCGAGTGGTGTGTCTCTCCACGAGATTTTCTCCCTACAAGAACCCTCACTCAAATGGGTCCTCCTTCAACATGAGAAGCTAAAAAAAGTTCACATAATGTGGCAACAAGTATCCCTCAACATATTGATAATCAAAGATCTCAGCAATAAAGACATTATCTTAGAAAATCATGAAGGAAGACATAACATGACTACATCATATACCTCCACTTTTGAAGATTGCCAAAAAATTAAAACCTCAGCTGCTGAAATTGGCTACACCATTTAATTCCTAGTGATGAGTGGTGTAAAATGAAATTTAAATTTGTCTAATTCTGACACCATCAAATTTTGGACCCTTGGGAATATTGAAGATTCCCCTAGAGATTCATTCCTGAAGATGGTCAGGAAATCTGCTACTCATATGAAGAGTTGGAGCACACTAATGTGCTCCTTGTGAAATTTTGTGACAAATGACTATAAGGTTGACAACATTCTGCCTCGGTAAAAAATCAGCCTCCAAGGGAATCTTTAAGTCTCCACAAGATTCTCCAAAGATTCTTTGTCACTGGGAATATACATCTATGTTGCTCAAATGAATATTTTGTCTGCATGGATGGACTCCAAGTAAGAAAACTTGAAAAAATGACTATCCTCTTGTTGAATTCAGTCACTGGCACCTCTAGGCCTTAAGGGAATCTTTTAAGCATCTTAGGATCCTCCACATTCAAGGTTCCACACACTTTGTCCTCTCATGGCTACTTCGAGTAGAAAGTTCAGGCTTATATGTAAGTTTATGGGTGGATTAAACAAATTTTATTGTTTGGCCTAACAGTGGGAGAGTCGTTAATGGTGAGAGTGGTTGGCTGTTCAAACTTCACTACACCCCACATAATATATACAGTTTTGTAGTCATGTTTTTTTATGGCATGCAGTTGGGTCCATTAGAACTACCTCATATATTTTGAAATGTGGAGGCATCCAAGAGGCAGGCTAGCCCGATTGAAGCCCGCCGCCTCCAAACTGTGCCATTTGTAATCTTTATGGAGGTGGCATCAGTTCCCCCAGCGTTCAGGTCACCCAATACATATAATATGTTTTTATATGGTGGGTTTCAGTGCGGGTGGTGACCCGCTGACCCTTTTTTAGGTTTTTTAAAAACATAACAATGTTCTTCGGTCAGGTGGGCGGGCTTTGATCACCTGCCACTTTTAATAGTTTCTTTTTAAACAAACATGGTCATTTTTAAATTTTTTGAAAATAAGGATAATTGGACAAATTAACCATCCTACATATTTTCTCGCCCTGATGGACGAATTCTATGCATAGGGTCTCCGTGGATTTCTCGCATCGTAAAACTTGGCCACTTGGTTAAGTTTGACAAAAACTTTGAGCACAAATAGCTTGACCATACGAACTCAGATTTTAGTATCATTTGCATAAAATCATGACACAAAAAAGAGAGAAAGAACACAATAAATAAACCTATACTAAAAAATAAAGAACACATTTTAAAATGCTATCATTATAAAGCATCAATTTCAAGCTAATTAATTTCTAAGGTACACAAGTTCTTGCAAATTATGATAAATGTTTTGTGGTATATTTTTTTAAATGTATTGAGTAGTTGTGCTTGCAAAAATTTTATCATAATAATCATTTGTGATATTATACTTATTTTTTTTTATTTGAAATATATGTTAATTAATAGATGTTATGATAATTTGTAGAAATAAATGGGATGCTATTAAATTGAATATCAATTCGCACATAGATTTGCACATAAAATAAGTTGATACTCAAATTCAATTCGTTGAAAGTGTAATTGTTATATATGATCTTTGTGTATGGGTTAAACGATTATATATTTACAAATACAAACACATACACAAAATAAACTATAATCACAAACATTTGAAATTCTATCACAAAACATAAAATTGTAATTAATTATAAGAATATATTAATTAAAAATAATTGTCATTTTAAATTACACACATTGAGTAGTGGTGGTTAAAAGAAAAAATACATTTTCATCCATCATGTCATCGTCATTTACCAAAATAAGTGAACTTTTATTAAACTGAGCATAGATAAGCTATGCAAAAATTCAATTCATTTGAAGTGTAATTCTTGCATTGGATACTATGCATTCTTAAAATCATTATATAAATTATTTGTATTGTGTTATTCTAACAAAATTTTTATTGTCTTCAAGAATTTATTAGACATACAAACAAAAACAAACAAATCAATACATTACATAAAATAAAAACACAAACATCTGAAATTTTACCATCATAAAACATGGATTTGTAAGTAATTATCATTATATATTGATTAAAAATACTTTTCAAAGATTCATTGAATAGTGATACTTACAAAGATCCATAGCCATTCATGATGTTATGGTCATTTGGAAAAATAAATGAAATTTTTTTAAACTAAGTGCTAATTTGAACATATATAGTTTAATACACATTCAATTAATTGGGACCGTAATTCTTGCATATTTTATTTTATGTGTGTAAAATCATCATAAAGGTATCAAGTCCATAGACAATTTGAGCAATGAACTTCCATACGGGATATTATAATGAAAGCCTTGTGTTCTAAAATTTTACACAAAAAAGAACATAAACAAGCACGCACATACATTTCATAAAATAAAAACAGAAACATTTAAAATTCTATCATCATAAAACATCAACCTGTAACTAATTATAAAAATCATATTATTAAAAAATACTTATAAAGAATATTGTGCATTTAATATTGGTGCTTACAAAATTTCAAATTCATTCACGATGTTGAAAAAATAAGATTTTAAAGATTAAAAAGTTAATATGCAACTTCTACTCATCTAAAAGTAATTATTGTATATGATATTACATGTGTAAATATATTATACACAAACAAACAACCACAAGCAAAAAAAAGCACAACAAACAAATACATATCATAAAATAAAACCACATAATTTAAAATTCTATCATGAGAAAACATCAATATGTAAATTAATTTTTATATTTCATCTTTATTTTGTTCGTATTTATCATTGTCATGAGGGCCATTCGATATATTTTTAGTTTTACATTGAATGATCATGGTTAAAAGAATATCCATGCTCATAGTCACTTCTGATGTTGTGATTGTTTGTATTGCTCAAAAGTATATATTGACTAAAAGAAATCACGAAAACTTGTGATTTTCAAACATACAAAAACTGGTGATGATTCTTACAAGGAAACTCCATAGTCATTGTTACTTATGGTATTGTCATGGTCATTTGTATCTATAAAGTTTATTGACTAAAAATATTTGTGAAATTTTGATTCTGTATTAAATAGATTTAACAAGTTATAAACTCCACCCATTTTGTAACATAAAACATTACCTAACTAATACACTAATTATGAACTTACAATCATTGAATTAAATAAAAAAATTGGTTAAAATCTGAGATAAGAATATATTAATTAAAAAACAAATTAAATATTGATAGGGGAACTGTGTCAAGATGACGAGCTCGGTGCGATGGCTAGGATTTCCCAGTGTTTTCCCTTTCCTTATGTAGTCATGATTCTTTAGAAATCAAATCCACCTTTTGCGTCATTGCTAGGGCATGATCTCACTACTCACGGGTCTAATAATGGATTTTTTCAATGGAGTAAATACTTGTTTTAGTCTCTTATGTAGGGATGGAGATTGATAGCACCATCCATTGGTAGTATCGTTCACTAGATCGTCGATGCAAAGTATTTTCTCACCCTTATGTACACTATGGCATAGAAGGAAGTGAAGGGAATCACATTCATGATTTGGGAATGGGCTTATGTAGGATTAAGGTGACTCTAGTGTAGAAATCTTACAATTGTCTGCTCTTAGTCACAAGGTAAATATCGGTTAGATTTAGAGGCAAAATTTTGGCTACAAAAGCGAATCGTCTACCTTTAGCACTTTATTTCATATATATGTTGTTAAAGATACTGGATCTGGATATTCTCAATCTCCTGAGCACATTAGGTTGTCAAAATGGAGGAGTAGTGTTAGATCTAGAGAGTCTACTTTGATTTTCACCAATTTAGATTTTTACTCCGTCAAAGTGGGTGGATTCGGTGGTTTGGCCATCACTTATGAAGTCAATACTGCCATGGAAATCACTCTTTCTCTTTTCATCTCCACACTTATCCATTGATTCGACTAAAGATCTGTGCGATTGTCAAGTATGGGCACTCAATCTAGTAGCCTTCCAATTTTTTATCAAATACCAAAATGGAAAATCAATATTATTTTGGGTTTGGGAAATAGATCACGTCAAACAATTAAAGCACAAAATCATACATACTCTAGGTATCGCTATGCTCCTACAAAGTCTGGTCTTTGGAGGGAAATCCATGTAGGAAGATGTGATGTTACAAGATGATAACATCCTCATGTCATCCGCCATCATATTAAACTTGAGGCTTTGGGGAGGATCACCTTGACCAAGAAATTCAAGCATCACTGGGGAGTGTCTGGATCTATTATTCCCAAAGGAACAAAATGAAATAAAGAGCAAGTTAATGGAGGCCTTTTGTTCATATATATCCTGAAAGGAAAATTTGGTTCCTCAACAACACCAGATCTGACACACAATATACCCAACCCCTACATAGTGGAAAAACTAAATCAAATCCGAGTAATCACTGTAGATCTACCATAAACAAATTACTTTTTCAAAACATATGAATCTCAAGCAGTACCATGTAGATTCAACAATTTTGGCCAAAAAAGGTGGATCTCTTCCATTGGATATTCACAAATTAGACAATAAATTGTGAGATTCACCTTTCCTCCATGGGCTTTTTCATAGTAAAATTTGCATCATGAGAGGATTTTGAAAATATATTGTAAGATGGTCCATGGTTTTGGGGCTTTGAGGGACTTTTGTCACCCCCTTGGTTCCCATATTTCGACGCCAATATAATGGTAGTATCTAAAATGTCGGTTTGCTTTAGATTGCAAAATCAACCACTACATTTATGGATCCATAAAGTGATAGAATCCATTGGGAACATATTAGGGCGATACATAAATAAATATACACAATTATTGAGGAACAAATCTACACAATTGCCAGAATTTGTGTGGAGGTGGACCTCAACAAAGGATTGTCAGATCATATTCTCTTGAAAAACAAGAAGAAGTGCTTGACAAAGTTCCTATAATTTGAGTACACAACATTTAGATGCTGAATAGGTCAAAAAATGGGACATCCACAAAATTTATGTCTTGATGCCAAGAATGCGCCTGAAAGGAGGAAGAAAACAAGAAATAAACCCAAGGGATGGCAATTCCCATAGCAGTTGCCTGAGGAACAAGAGGATGCTAAAGAAATGGATCCTCCTACCAATGAGGAAGCCTAAAATACACAAGAAAACGTATAAAAGGGGAGTGTTAATCATGAAGTTTCAGGAACTCCAAGACACACATCGAGGAAGGAGATGATCCCTGTAGCAATGCAGACAAGGGACTCAAAATGTCATCGTGTATTTGAAAGTTCGGATTCGGATAAGGAAAATCCCAGAATGAATGAAGGGACCCATCTAGTGCTTGTAACGACCACTCCTTCTCACGGAGAATGGTGAAAGGTTAAAAAGAATAAATGGAGAAAAGGGTAACATGTTTACCACCATTTTGAAGTTTTATTTTTGGTCTTTGTGATCACCAGTTTTGATTGGCATGATTGAATGCATTATCAACATCTACAACATGTAATTTTTGTTGTCATTAATAAAATTATAAATAATTAAAAAGGATCTATTTTTCAAATACCTATTGAATAGTATAGTGGTTGTTACAAAAAATAAAACTTTGTCATTCATGATGTGATGGTTAGTTACCAAAATAAGCGAAATTTTATTAAATTGAATATGGATAAGTTAATGCAAGAATTCACTTCATTTGAAGTGTATCTCTTGCATTGGATACTATGCATGCTTAAAATCATCATAGAAGTTAATTGTATCAAGTTTATAGACAATGTTTTTTGTGATTGTGGAATTCGTAGACATGTAAACACAAACAAGAGCAAAGACAAATAAGTGAATACATTACAGAAAATAAAAACACAAAAATTTAAAACCCGATCGTCATGAAACATTCTTT